>PNEN01000544.1:0-23278 GCA_002933655.1 Cercospora berteroae | reverse complement strand
CGCCCGATGACGATGGCCCCCATTGGCACGCCCCGCCGATACGGCTCGTTGACCAGCGACAACCACAGCTTGCTTCGTGATACCTCGAATGGCTGGAACTCGCTGACGGGAACTCGTAACTCCAGCGCCGCGGCCACGCCCGTGAGAACGCCTGTCAGAGAGGTTGCAAGTATTGCATCGGCAGGGAATGCGCACTTGAGCGAGCTCTGGGCCAGATATGAATTTTCGAGGTCCCAGTATACGGTGCAGAACAAGCTTCTTGAGGTAAGGTGGCTCTTGCGCTCTGTCGTTAACTTCAAGGCCCAAGTTGCTGTTGAAGGGTAATACTAACGCTACACCCAGGAGGTCCTTCACCGCTATTCGAATCTTGTCCTTGAACATGAGGAACTCCAACGGACCACGGTTGCAGGCTCGACAGATGGACAGGCCCAGCAGTCGTTGCAGGGTAGCCTGCAAGTCATGACCACAGAGCGTAACGTGCTCAAGGACCTACTGCTAGCCAATCCTTTCATCATGGTCCTCATTGATGGCAACGGCATGATATTCAACAACGAGTTACTCCAGCTTGGCGAGAATGGTGGGCGCAAGGCCGCACGCCAGCTTAAAGAATCCGTGACTCGAATGCTGGTCAGTCACCCCTACTGTCCGCCGGAGTCACGCATCGATGTCAAGGTCTACGCCAACGTGAAGAGTCTGGGCCGTACCCTCGTCTCCGCCGGTATATTGAGCTCTCAGTCTGTATTCGAGGACTTCGTCACTGGATTCAACCGCGGAGGCGACACCTGCGACTTCATTGACATTGGACCTGGCAAGGATGTGACTGATATGAAACTCAATGGTAGGTGCTCATCCAGTCTTGATCGGGACAAAGACACGTACTAACGACAAACCCAGCCAACTTTCGCCATGCCTTCCACGACTATCAGTGCCGCCAGGTAGTTTTTGGGTGTAGCCACGACAACAAATATGCCCGTCTCTTGGAGAACTTCATGAACAACGACGATGAGACTGGCCGGGTCACTCTGCTTGGTGGAGTACCATTTGAGAAAGAACTTGATGATCTTCCTTTTAACAAGCAGACAATACCTGGCCTGTTCCGCGACACCAAGCTCAGCCTTGCTCCATTGGACCTGCTGGGTGACATATCTCGCGGCCGTCACGATTCAAAGAATGTCTTCAATCCAGCCAGTGCTATGTTCACACCTCCACCATCAACACGTACGCCGGCACCGAGCACACCGATGTACAGTCCCACGGCGCTGTCGTTCAGAGAGCCTTCGACACGAGCCAACAGTATCACGTCCTCGGTCGCTGTGAGCGAAACTGCTGTCGTGGCGGGGGCTCCCATGCCTGTTGTGGCTCCCGTGGCCCCGGTGACCCCTGGTGGAGGATGGGCGAACATGGCACGCAAGAATGCGCATCTTCCCTTCAAGGATATTCGAAAACCAACACCGGAAATGCCTCAGAGTGGACCCGTTGTTCTGGTAAACAAGGATGGGTACCGGATCGACAAGGACATGGACTATGATCACGACAAAGTATACAAGCTGAAGCAAGCGAAATATTGCAATCAGGTAAGTTTGAATGTGAAGCCTTGAATTCTACGGCATACTGACGTGTTATGTTAGCATTATATTGGGCGAGGCTGCTGCCACCACAGAGCAGCTAATGGCGCTTGCCCGCACGAGCACAGCGTAAAGCTCTCTGAGGACGACAAGAAGTGGTTACGAGTCGTTGCTCGGGAGACCGTTTGCAAGAAAGGCACATCTTGCCGCGAAATTGATTGCATTTACGGCCACCATTGTCCTTATCCCAAGCTGCAAGAAGGTTCATTGAAGGGAATCGGATGCATCAATGGCGACAAATGCCGCTTCGCTCCTGAAATGCACGGCATGGACAAGAAGGTTCATAAGGTCTTGACACCAAAGGATCTTGAGCTTTCTGAGGAGATCTAGTCGCAGCCCAGATCGACCCTAGATTTGAGGATTCAGGACTAAAATGGGGTCGTTGCTGTTTGTTAGTAAACGGGCCAGAGAGAAGCCACGTCGTTGGCACTGTAATAATACAGGACTTTGACTGAAGTGCGGTACTTTGCCTGTCTGTATCATTCTGTCCAACTGTATCTTGATCGTTCGTGCGGACGCTCAGTGCTGTCGCTTCCTCATGTGACCCGAACACCAAAGTCTTCCGCCAGGCACCTCACTCCACCTTCTTTCTCGTCTTCTCTCGGAATCGATCCTCCTGCTCCACAACAGCTTTGGGCAGAGCAGCACCTCGTCCCGTAAGTACGAACAATGCCCACTTCCATCGGAAAGGATTGATCAAAATGACAAAGACGAACCAATACACGAGCTCCGAATACGTAAAGAAGTCGAAAGCTCCTGTCGGAGCGAACCTCTTGACCCATCTCGTGAAGTCTATCCAGAGCTTCATGAGACCTTCTGTAGGGCGGGCCAGAGGATCGACCAAGAACATAAGCAGGAATCGAGTGTAGATCCCAATGTGCCAGTTTCCTACTGCGCCGATGGCATTGACGTAGGTGCAATTGTTTGCGCAGATGGACACGTGCTTAGGTGGGAAGACTTGGAGGTACCAATTTGGTGGCTCGTAGTTGTCTTCGAAACATTCGTCAGGTAAGAAGGCGAGTGATGGGCGCTCGTAGCCTGTGGCTAAGATGCAGATGTCGCCTTCAATGAGTTCTTCCCAGCCTGGACCATTCTTGGGTACGCCTTGGCTTCTGTGGTTGAACTTAATGCCATCCTCCTCGAAGTTCTTGATATCTCCTCGGAGCCAGCTCGCTTTGCCTGAGCGGATTTGCTCCAATACGTCATTGTTGACCATGGGCGTTTCCATGAAGATGCACTTACCGCTATTCTTTGCGGGTGCAATGTCTGACAGGTCGCGGTAGAAGAAGAGGCGAAGGAGGTTCTCGGGTATCCAGGAGAAGACTGTTTCTTGGCAGAAGATGTTCAATGCCAGGAGAATATCGATGATTGGATTGCGAGGTATAATCCATTTCTCAGATCGCGACAAGATGTAGGTCTTCTCGGCTCCAGCTGCGGTGGTGAATTCCATTGCCTCGATAGCACTGGCTCCGCCGCCGATGACCAGTACCTTCCTGCCCTTCGCATCATTCTCTAGTATTGAGTCAATTTCTTGCTTTGCCCCCAAATCGACAAAGCGACTCACCCTTGCCATCCAGCTGGCTCGAATGGAAGATCTTCCCTTTGAACTTCTCTTGCCCGGACATCTCAGGCTTCTTCGGGTCACCACAGGTTCCAATTGCTGCAATCACACCATCGTATCGCCCATTGCTCTCATCATTGATGATCCAGCGACCGTACCTTCTCAACCCTCGTGTTGAACTTTGTTTTCTTCTGGAGACCATATTTCTGCCATACATCTTTCACAGCTTTGACAATTTCTCCTCGACTTGGATATCCTTCGCTCCATTTCACGCTAGGATGAAAGCGATACATCACGCTGTGGATCTGCAAGCCCGAGGTATTGTTGACCTTGGCCCAGATGCCCCCGAGAGAGTCTTCATCGCCAGCTTCGAAGATTGTGACATCGAAGCCATGGCCGACGCAATGAGAAGCAGAAGATACTCCAGTAAGACCAGCTCCGATGACTGCAATGCGAGGCCGGCTGAGCTGCGTGGAGGGAGTCGGCGGGGCTGGGGAGAGGACGAAAGCGAGCAGGCTCTGGAGAAGTCGGAACAGCCAGTTCGGCGGGTCGTTGAGGAGGTGCTGGACATAGCTCTCCAGTGGGCTCTGCGCCATGGTACCAGGCACTGTCGACGACGAGACGAAAGCGGGCAGCTCTTCACCTACCTGTAGGGCGCGAAAATCGCGAAGCGCAAGGACTACATGTCTTATGAGAGTAAAGTGCGAACGAGTGCAGTACGTCACATTGAGACACTTCTCTCGACAAGTCTGGACCTGATGCGACGTGTGAGCAGTCGTTAGTTACTGCTCTCTCCGGACCATCCGTCAGGAACGGCAGCTCCCTACGTCAGCAGTGGATTTTCACATGACAGCTGCGAACCACATCCCGGTCTAGCGCCAACCTTGCCGAGTCCACCACGCCCTCGCCGCGCTCCATCTCTGCTATCGTTCGCAGCTCGTCACAGTATCGCGCAGTATTGATCCCAATCGTTTGGAGCAATGGACGATCCCCTAGCAGAAATTCGCGGCATTGTGCATAAGTTGACACAAGGCTCACCGCGACAACAAGAAACAGCTATCCAGAACTACTTCACCAGCGATGCTAGCTTTACTGTACGTATCTCCGTAACGATATTATGACTTGATAAACTAAACTGCCTCAGCACCCCTTCTGCCGCACCGGCAGCTTCGAGGGCAGCAGATGGCTCATTCTCCAAATCTTCCGGTGGTACAAAATCATGTCTCCTACTATCATCCTCAACGTCAACAGCATAGCATACGACGAAGACAAGATGATACTCTACGTCAGCATCAGCCAGATCTTCTCCATCTGGTTTGTGCCCCTCCACAAGAGCGCTGTCGACTTGACCACCAAACTCCAACTTGTCCACAAACCCGGTTCACGGAAATACTACATCCAATCTCAGAACGATCTCTACCAGGTCGATCAATTCTTTCAATTCTTCGCTCCTTGGGGTACCGGTACCGCTTTCGTTATATTCTGGCATTTCTGGGCAACATTCTTTTGCGTCATCCTGGCATTTCTGGGTAAACCATTTACGAGCCTACTGGAGTCGCGGTGGGAGCGGAAGCAGCGGACACACTTGCGCACGAACGGTGTGAACGGCCGAGAAAGTGCTCGAGCTTCTACTGAAGTCAAAGGGTTCAGTTTTGTGGGTTACGGACAGGACAATTAGGCACGGCTGTCTTATCGTTGGAGGTGCTTCGACTTGGGACAAAAGCTTCGCTTTATGGACAAGATCATGGAGCTTCGACTCAGATTCGGGATAGAAGGCGCGTTATGGTCGCGACCGTTCCTCCCATGGATACAGAATCGACGAACAGAACCTCGGCCGAGCGACCTCACACCACTACCCACAATTCCAGAGGTGGAAGAGCCAGGTCGGAACCGATGGTGCCTTGAGATCGACAGGACAATGTAGACGGAAAGTACAGGCCAACATTAATTAATTGACATGCTCGAGAGTAGTCTGATTCTTCGTTCTGGTTACTATTCAACTGTTCTTATCCGTACTATTGTCACCCCAGCTATTCAGGCCAGGTACTGTGCACTCATTCGTCCCTTATCATAATCATCGTGAGCACTGGATCGCAACCTTCTTTCGGAGAGTGGCTTGCGCTCCGCACGCAGGCACGGCCTTGGGGCGTGACGATGACTTGTATGTCATGGTACGATCTCTGTGTCTGTTCGGAATTCGTTCGATGAAAAGGCTGGCCGAATCGATTGAGGCTCGTTCCAGGAGAAAACCGGGCGTGTAGATGGCGATAAAGTGAAGCAACTGATGCGGCAGCTCGACAGGTCCCCAGCTGTCTCGTGAATCGCTGCTGTGAAGCACTTCGAATCGAATCGGAATTCGTGTAAACGAGCCAGCGGGACCGCGGACGCTCTCACCTCAACTCCATCATGCTGTCCACTGCCCTTTCACATCTGCACTGCATTCATCTCCCAAACAACTCAAAGAACCTCCCACCCGCACCTCCACTCCCATGCCTCGCAGCCTCCCTCTCAATCCACCCCTTCAAAAACTCCCTACTCTTCAAATCCTCCAACCTCGCAACCTTCGTCTCAATCTGCGGTTCCTGTCGATCAAACGCCAAAAGCGTCGGAATCGAATTAATCATATATCTTTGAGCGATCCCAGAAACACCTCCCAGATCTGGACTATCCATTTCCACTTCTGCGAAGCTCACGCTGCCTTTGTCTTCCCCTCCGCCGTCATGTTCGATGAGGTCTTTGATTATGGGGAGGATTTCATCGCAGTCCCGACTCCAGGTTGTCATCCAGAGGGTTATGAGGGGGATGCGGGTGCTGGCGCTGCTGAGGATGAGGGTGTGGAGGTCTTCTTCGTTGCGGACGCGGGCTGGGTAGATGCGGTTTCGGGCGGAGAGGGGTGTGGTGGTGGAGAGTTGGCGGGTTGTGTGGGTGAGGACTATTCGTGTTCGTGAGCTGAGTTGCAGGAGAGGGGTGCGCATTGTGGCTGCGGGAGTTTTCTGTTCGGATGGTTTGTTGTGCTTCAATGGAGGAACATTGAAGTTGGTCGAGCTTGGAGGCGTGAATGACGTAGCCAGACCAGGAGCAGGGCATGGAGCTTTCTCCCTTGCCAGTGCATGCTGTCTGTGCTGCTTTCATCCATACGCGTCTTCTTGCCCATGTTGCAATAACGCAGCGACTGTCGTTAATATTGCCGACTCAGCCTCCCTTGTATATGAGAACTTTGCTCGGATCGACGAGATTCTTCTCCACTCGCGTCCCAAACCCGCTTCCACGTTCACAACCGCCTCAATCTGCTCAGGAGCAGCATACCCCTTCAGTCACCCAGTCTACTCTTTCACCCAGACGCTTTCACCACCTCGTCCTTCTTCGCCCGCGATGGCAAAGCCATCAAATCGTCTTCCCGTTCAACTTTCCTCGTCAAAATGTAAGAGCTATTCCTCAGCTCCAGAGTATGTTTCCCGCAAACACGCGTCCTACTCTGTTCCTCAAGCACTTTGATTTCTCCGCAGCGTGATTCGCAGTATCGTATAGGCCTGGTTTCCCTTTGGCATCCACAGCCTTCGAAAGCTGGGCCGGCTTGCCAGCACATTTTGCTAAGAAAGTCTTTTTGCTGCTCAGCTCGATGCAGAGATATCGGTCGTGCACGGAGTCCTCGGATGGGTTCCGAGCGCTCGTTCTCCACCAAGATCGCAGAGTCAAGAGACCAGATGCGAACGAGTATTGGCCAGATCCAGCTTGTTGAGCAGCAGTATCGCGCGAGGAAGCACGCGCGCAAAGGAGGCCAGGAGGGCGCGCGCAAGGCCGCCAACCCACCAGTGGCAATGCTGTTCTCTTCACTAAAGCGACTGTTAGTTTATAAAAGACTGCATGGTACAAAGCTGATGGCATTGTCTACCTTCGGCAATATCGCGAGCGCGGAATGCTGGGCGCTGTTCGTATGCAAGGCATACCGAGCTTCATTGTTCTTCGATCGGAAACGTCGCTTTGTCTGTAAAATGTTGAGTAGCAGTCTTCAACGCAGCAGTAAACACAAGGAAAAGAAAGTAGTAGACCAGCTCATATTTTTTTGTGCAACTCTATCATACAAGCCAGCTCAGATTTCACGACGGCAGCGCGACTATCCAAGAAGTCGGCCTCATCGTAGCGCACATCTCGAAGATTTCCTAGCTAGCCCGTAACCCAATCTCAAAGATCACCCATCACCATATGCAAGACTCATTTTTCTTTTGTTACAGGCCAATTGCCATCTCGTTATCGTGCCATAAAAAGTTTGCTCGTATGATGATCGCCTCGCCCGTATGTCGTCGTAAACAAATGAAAAAAAGGTACTATGAAGAGATTTTGGTGTGTGTGTGTGTGTGTGTGTGTGTGTGAAGTAAACCAAGGTGTTGCGCCGAAGATGGAGGCATTTGGTCGGTGGTGATACAGGATCATCGGTGAGATGTCCGCAGCGCGCCGTCTGCATACAAGATCTTGACCGGGAAATGCTGGGCTCGGGACCACCGCGCCGGGTGTCAGATCTGTCGAAGTAAAAGTGACACGTCTGTATCTCGTCAAAGTACATGTCGGCCGTTTCGATGTCGTAGCTCATGCTGAGAAGAAAGGATGTGCGAGACTGCATGATGTCGTGATGGTACCTGACAGCGCGCTGTCAAGGCACAAGGGGGATCATAGTCGCACCGCGATACTGATACAGGTGTTTGGTCGAGCTCGAAGTGTTGATGGGAACGGTAGCACTGCCGCTCAGAAGTGGCCATAAGGCTGCTGGGCGCCCGAAGCAACGAAACCAGAGCCAGCGAAACCATTGGCGAAAGCGGGTGGGCCGTTGAACATGTACGGGTTCTGGGCGCCACGCTGCGGAGACGGAGAGGCGATGCCCTCACCGTGCAAGCCGTTGGCAGCGTAGTTGCCGCCATCGAAGCCAGCGCTGCCAAAGGGAGAGCTGCTGTTAGCCCACTGAGCAGGAGCACCGACCATGCCGTGACGGTTGGCGCGGGTTGGCGTGCGCTGAGTGGAGTTGTACGATGGACCACCAGAAGGAACAGACGCAGAGTCGAGTGGAGACAGAATCGATGGCGTGGGGTTTGCCATGCGGTTGTCGTAGTCGCTGAGCTTGCTGGCGATGCGGCGGCCATGAGGCGTGTTGCGAATGCCTGGAATGATCTGGCGAATGTTCTCGTACAGAAGAGCCTTCATCTCGTCATCGGCAAAATCCATGGCGGTCTGAACAACGTAGTTGGCGAAGCCGTCACGAAGCAACTTCTCGAGGATCTGAGTGTTCAGGATCTCGCGGATGAGGTCGCGGCGAGTCTCGTTGCTGGAGCATCGGATGCACTTCTCGATCACGTTTGAGCTGAACTTCTGCTTGGAGAGAGCTGGGATCTCGCCGTAGAAGGCACGGCAAAGTGGCTCGGTGAAGCACGGCTCAGCCAGATCGAGAATGTATTGGACCACATAGTTGCCAAAAGGATCTTGAACCAGAGAGTAGGCGTTGCGAATGACATGGTCGACCATCTGGCCCTTCTGAAGACCATCAGCGTGATCGATGCAGCGCTGAAGAACGCAGCAGCCGTGACGGTGAGTGCCAACGGTGATGCAGTTTGCCCCAACAGCATCGAAGATGAAGGACGCATCGATGGAAGAGAGGTGGTTGAGACACTTCTGAATGACGTGGTTGCCGTTGAGGTCTTGGATGAGAAGGACAACGTCGTTGCCCAGAGCCTTGATGATGAGCTGGATCTGCTCAGGAGTGGAAATGTACTCGATCATCTTTTGCAATGCACGAGTGCCGTGTTGGTTGAGTGCAATCTTGGTCATGGCAGGCGAAGCGTTCTCAATCAGGACGGTGCGTTGGTCATCGTTGGCGCTCTCGAGCAGCTTCTGGCACAGATAGTTACCGAAAGGGTCGACCATGAGCTCGATCATGTGGTCCTTGACCTCGTCGAAGATGAGCTGGACGGTCTTCTCATTGCGCTCCTCTAGCTTTCTCTGAAGAAAGCGGCAACCGTGTTGGTCTTTGCACAAGCCATAGATCTCGCCCGTGAGCTGCTCAACCTTGACTGAGTTGTACTTGGCCTGAGCCTCGTCGGCGGCTTGCTTGCGCTGCTGCTGAGTGCTGCGCGAGTTGTTGTGGTGATGATTGCTGCCGCCCTCGAAGCGACCAGCACCTGCAGCGGCTTGACCATTTGGTGGGAACTGTTGAAAGCCCCCGTAACCACCTTGCTGCTGACCGTATGGGCTGTTGAACTGGTTGCCCCACTGGCCTGGAGGAGAGAAACCATTGCCATTGAGGCCGATGTTGCCGAAGCCGTTGCTCAACATCTGCATGCCGTAACCGCCGTAGTAGGCAGCAGGCTGGGCAGCGTACGGAGCCTCGTTGGGGCTGGTGTAGGACTGATTGTGATCGGAAGGAATGCTGAAAGGAGCGGCGCTGGCGTGAAGCGTTGGCTGCGGACCGTTGAAGTCGTCGCGGTTGTCTTCTTGGGAGCCGTGGGTGGTGTAGTCTTGACTCTGGCGGTTGGCAGCTGAAAGGAGGTTCTGGAGCGTAGCAGCACGGTTCTGGTCAGGCGATGTGGTTGCGTTGGCAAGAGCGGCTTGCTGGTTTGGTGGGGAGAGGACGGAAACGCCGCCTTCGTGAGTGTCACCGTTGATGCTCTTGAGGGTAGGAATATCGTTGGTGGAGTAAGAGGACTGCGGCATGGCGGACCCGTTTGCGTGACCACGAGGCGGTGTGGCCAGGAGCGCTGGGCGCTTGGTCTCGGCAGTGAATTTGACCTCCATGGAGCGCCGGTTGTTGGAAGGACGCAGGTCGTTTGCGTTGGCCAGGATGCTATTCAGTGGAGCAATGTTCGCGCTACCACTCAAAGCGGACGGCGGGAGTGAGATGCGGTGACGGTTAGCCGACGCGCGCTCGGCAACGTGCGTTGGTTCTGCTTCTGAGGTAGACGAAGCAAGATCAAGGGCTGCTGAAGATGGGGAGAACTGCAGGTCGCCGTTTTCTTCGCGGCGAATGAGTTTGGGGAAGCCGTCAGCAGTGTGTTGTACTTGCAGATAGGTCTTGCCGTCAGGAGGCGATGTCTGGTTGGACTTTGGTAATGAGGTCAATTTGTCGTCGTCGTGGAACAAGAAGCCGGTAGTGTTAACAGGCCCAAACACGAGGTCAATTGTGTTGCGTTTGCTGCGATCGTAGGCGGTGATGGGCATGGAATTGCGGTTCGGACTGATGTTGAAGAAGGTCAGTTGAGGTCGAAGAAAGCAGCCTTCAAGTACTGTTCGCGCGGGTCATTGCAAGTGCTCGGAAGAGGTTGGTATTATTGTTACAATGGTTCTGATTGTGATAAAATGTGATGATTGTGATAAAATGTGATGATTGTCGAGGTGGGGCTGCGTATTGTGCAAAACGACAATAGGTCAAGTGAAAGCATAGGCAGCTGTGAAACGTGCCAAGAAAACGAAGCATGCACAACTCATGCACGCATGTGACGAATGCAGCAGGGCCATATGGCAGAAGGTGAGGGTTCATGTTCACTTACTTTGCGCCCGCACGACGGATGGTATTCTCGAATCCGTACACAAAGCCGTCGTCTTCTTCCTCGTCGTCAGACTGGCGACGCGAGCCAGGAACCGAATGGGAAGGCAAGTTGCTGGAGCTCGTGGCCGTGAACGGTCGTGCAAAGCCAACAGGAGGCGATGTGAGCTGCGTGCTGGCGCGATTCGGACGTGTCACAATGCCGGGAGGTGAGATCAAGCTTGCTGCCGAATAGCGGTTCGGCCTCGGAAAGTTGCTTGCGAATGCAGTCTGGTACTCTGGCGGTGTTGTAGGTTCACTCTGCGCGAACAGTTGTGTAACTGACTGCTCGTGGCGGATATTCTCGTCGACCTCGCGGCGGGTCTCGGCATCGACCTTCTCCAGCTCTTCTTGAATTTTGCGCTGGGCCTGGAGGAGCGTTTCGTAGTGGCGTGCTGCACGCTCGGACTATCCAACGATCAGCAAACGGCTCCGACAGCCTCGTACCGAATGGCATTTCTCCAGGCAACGATTCGGCCTTCGACAGGCAGACGCCAAACCCACGGCGATAGCAAACGCTGAGGAAGCCAGTGGGAAGGCATCTGCCCGGGTGCCAGCGGACAGCTGGGCCGGCGAACGCTGCAATGGCTGGGGAGCTTACCGGAGTCATTCTGTTCTGCGATGTGGACTGTTTGATCCTCATTAGCCAACGTTCTCGCACCAAACGCCGTTCCCGTGTCTGATCAGTACATCCAACGCACAGTGGGCCTCCGCACCCACAGCCTTGACATCCAACCTCATGCTTCAGCTCTTGGCTCAGCGGCCCAGCGAACGTTGGACGGACATTCAATGCCAGGCAACTGCTGGTGCGTGGCGGGCGCGACCGTACGTGCCATTGCAGAGCCCAGGCCTCGCTGGGCGCTCCACACCGCGTGTGCCTCATGCGCTCGTCTCTTATACTTCTGCTCTGCCCGGTCTGTGCAATACATGCTCGGGAGTTCTTCGTGACTTACCACCTGCATGTCTCCCATCGCCTGTCTACGCTGTTGCCCGATTGGCGACAGCGTGGGCACTGTGTTTGTGGTGAACCTTCTCGTCAAGGCACCTCGCACGTCGTTGGTCGTGGCCATGTTGGCGGACCATCGGTTCGGATTGCGCTGCGACGGCGGAGACAGAGGGTTCGTGTACTGCTGCTCGTCTCGAGGCGATTGCGCACCACGGAAATACGCCATCTGGACAAACGACATGTTAGCACGGCAGCGCCCAATGGCGGTCCGACGCAGGTGGGCGGGAGGTGGGAGCAGGACGGGCGGGCGTCGTACCTTGGAGGCAGACTATAGCGTCACAGCCGCCCACGAGCTGGCGGCGCGAGCAGATGCGAGGGCTCTGCTGGTCGGGACAAGGAATGTGCGTATGCTACACTTTAGAGACAGACATAAAGGATGCTCGCAGCGAGGGAGGAAGAGAGGAGGGAGGATGGGAGGATCGTGCAGTAGCAGCGTGGTCGTCGGGACTTCAGTAGTCCAGAAGTGTGCTATGCACTGTGGGGCCAAGGGAGTCGCTCTGCTGGCGTTGAATCTCGCGCGCTGGGCCGACGAGTTAGGCAAGATCCGCGCGCGCTTCTTCCGCCAGTGTCAGTCCCAGGCTCGAGGGCAGCGCAATCCACGACCACGGCAGCCGTGCGGCGCTGCTGAACATCTCCCACTGCAGCGGTCAACCTCGGGCGGGCGCGCGTGCGAAGTTGGGCGAATTTGGCAGAAGCCAGCGTGCCTTGCCCGTCAGCAGCGAGGCGTCAGGACCCCTTTGCTGCCCTCCGCCCACCACGCCAGCCAGCTAGGCCGTCCGCACCCCAGTCGTCCATCTGCACGCTGTTTCACGAGCGGCTTGTTTCATCGCGGCCAGCATCCTCGTGCCCAAAGCCACTGCCGCGATTGCGACTTTGCCCGCCCGCGCGCTGATTATCCAGCATTGCCCGGGCTAATGAGGAGCTCGTTGCCCGGCTGGACGACCATAAGAAAGCGCTCTGCCGGCCTGGATGCTGTGACCGTGGGTCCGCACAGCTCTAGCAAGAGGCCATTCTGCCCAAGCCCGATCTGACGTCTGAGTAGCGGTCTGTCTGCACGACGCTGCCACGGTCTGCGTCATCGTTACCAGCGCCCGCTCTCTGGCTGCTCGCTACCACAATTCGCAGCAGACCACGAGGACGAGGAACGGCCTGACTGTTGCCCTTCCTCACGGCTGCTCGGGCTGGTACCTGCATGCAAGAACATGGGGTCCCGAACTCAATGTACACCAATTTATTAGCGCCACGTTGTGCGGCAGAATGTCGAGCGGACATCCAGAATTTCCCTGAGCCGTTCTTCGGCAGAGAGATGCAGAAGTTCCACCGTAGGAGATAGCAGTACTGTAGAGTGAGGATATACGCTTGCGGAGGGGCTGTAGAAAGCGTCTGTGCTGTGCTGCACTTTTCTGTCTGCAGTCCAGATGCAGGTGCTGGTAGCGCTCATTGTAATGCTTGGAGACACTTCAACTTCGGTCTGTACACACGTATTCTACGCCCTTGTTTCTCCATGCCGTTCAAATCGATTGCATAGTCTGTCGAAGTAATGCCAGTGCTGATGCCACTTCCTATGCTGCCATCGTTGCGAGTCGAAACCGCCACCTTGACGCCTCAGGCATCCACGCTAGTGAGCACTAGTTGAACTTTGGCGATCCCAGTCAACTCGACTGGCATTTTGGAAGGACAACTCGACATCACGATTTCAACATTGAAGGCGCGACCATCGAAAGCCTGCGCCACGGTAATGCAGCATGCCTCCGAGGGCGAAGAAGGCTGCAGGGCCAACAGCGGTCAATAGCAGCGCTTCGACGGTACCTCCGCCACCCGTTGCGATGTACAGAAAAAAGAGGCCAAGCTGACTGTGCATATGAAGCCAGCCGCGCCCAAAGCTCCACCGAAGAAGAAACCAACGACTGCTGCAGCTTCAAAGCCCACCGATGAAGGTCAAACTGCGCCAGCATCGACTGCAGCGCCGAACTCGAGAGGAACAGCCACTCGCCCTGCGAAAAAACACGCAGCGGCTGATGACCTCGATGCCTTGTTGCGCCCGTTCTACTACAGCAAGTCCTTGACTGACCCGATCAACACCGCTCGAGACAAATGGAATCTTCTGCCCGCGTTCCTGCGGGTCAAGGGGCTCATCAAGCAACACACAGATTCATTCGATTATTTCATCGATGTTGAGCTGAAGAAGATCATCAAGGCCAATGAGCAGATCATTTCAGACAATCCCAAAAAATGGATCAAATTCACCGACATCCGCGTAGGAAAGCCTAGTCGTGTCGAGGATGCACGTGCCGGCTATGTGCAGACCGAGGTCACACCCAACGAGTGTCGGTTACGAGACATGACCTACTCCGCACCCATCTATGCCGACTTTGTTTACCCCCGACAGTCTGGCAATGTTCGCAAAACTGATGTCCTCATTGGACGCGTTCCGATGATGCTACGGAGCTCGAGGTGTGTGCTCAACGGTCGATCTGAGGCCGAAATGTCGTGGCTGAACGAATGTGCGGTCGATCCGGGTGGATACTTCATTGTTCGCGGGCAAGAAAAGGTTATCCTGGTGCAAGAACAATTGAGCAAAAACCGAGTGATCGTGGAATCGTTCAAGGGTGTCATCCAGGCTTCGGTCACCAGTCACACAGCTAACATCAAGACGAAAACTTACGTGTTGCTCAAGAAAGGTCACCTTTACTTGAAGCACAACTCTCTGACTGAGGACATTCCGGTTGCGATCATGATGCGTGCTATGGGCGTGCAATCTGATCACGAGATCTTGCTGCTCGCTGCCGGAAACGATGCCCAGTATCAGGACGAATTCGCACCCAACCTCGAATTGGCCGCCTTGGAAGGAGTGTTTACTCAAGAACAGGCGTTGGATTACATTGCTAGCCGACTCAAGCCAGATCGTTTTGGGAACAGAAACAAAAGCGACAAGACACCGAAACAGCATGCGCTTGAAAAGATCGCCGGTACCATCATTCCTCACGTAGAGGTCGAGGGCTTGAATTTCCGTCCGAAAGCCCTGTATGTGGCACATATGACGAGGCGAGTTCTCATGGCGATGAACGACCCCAAGCTGGTCGACGACCGCGATTACGTTGGAAACAAGCGCCTGGAATTGGCTGGTCAGATGTTGGCGCTCCTGTTTGAGGACCTGTTCAAGGACTGCATGCGTCAGATCAAGAGCACGATGGACAAAATTCTCAAGAAGCAAAATCCGACCGCAGAGTTTGACCCCGTTAGGATCGTGGAGCAGATTGAGTCTCGAATCACAGGCGGAATGGAGCGTGCTATCTCTACCGGGAACTGGACATTGAAGCGATTCCGCATGGACCGCGCTGGAGTCACGCACGTTCTCAGCAGACTGAGTTATATCAGTGCCCTGGGAATGATGACTCGTATATCGTCACAATTCGAGAAGACCAGAAAGGTGTCTGGTCCGCGTGCACTTCAGCCTTCACAGTTTGGCATGCTGTGCACATCGGATACCCCTGAAGGAGAAGCGTGTGGTCTCGTCAAGAACTTGGCTCTCATGACACACATCACAACTGCAGATGACGAAGGACCCGTACGAAAGATGATGTACGTGTTAGGAGCAGAAGATGTCACATCCGCCTCCGGAACGGAAATCTACGGCACTGGTGCATACATCATCTTCATCAACGGCACACCAGCTGCACTAACCAGACAGCCGAAGCAATTCTTGCTGGGCTTCCGGAAGTTCAGACGTATGGGTCGTATATCTGAGTTCGTCAGTATCTTCATCAATCACCATCACAACGGCGTGCATATCGCCACTGACGAAGGCCGTGTATGCCGTCCACTGATCGTGGTCGAAAAGGCCAAGTCAAAGGTCACAACACGGTTCCTGGAATCATTACGGAAAGGCACCATGGACTTTGACGATGCTCTATCTCGTGGTATTGTGGAGTACCTCGATGTCAACGAAGAGAATGACTCGAATATCGCCGTCTACGAGAAGGACATCACCCACGAGCATACCCATCTGGAAATCGAGCCCTTCACCATACTTGGCGCAGTTGCGGGCTTGATTCCGTACCCTCATCACAACCAATCGCCGAGGAATACTTATCGTAAGTCGAACACCTTCCACACAGTCCAACACACACAATGACTAACACATCCACAGAAGTACGTCGTCTTTCTATCGTTTCATTGCACTGACATCTTGCTGGATGCTTCCAATCGTTGCCTTTCAGTCTTGGCTGGTCGCGGAAGCATTGCACGCGATTTCGTGCTTCGCGCCATGAAAATGGTACGACATATATACTGACATTTCACAGTGCGCTATGGGTAAGCAAGCCATCGGAGCTATTGCTTACAATCAATTTACACGAGTTGACACATTGCTCTACCTGATGGTGTACCCCCAGAAGCCCATGTGTACGACAAGAACGATTGAGCTGGTCAAATACGACAAACTTCCTGCTGGGCAGAACGCCGTCGTGGCGGTCATGTCGTACTCAGGTTACGACATTGAGGACGCCCTCGTCCTGAACAAGGCATCTTGCGATCGCGGCTTCGGTCGCTGTCAAGTGTTCAAGAAGGTTACCATGCCATTGAAGACTTACGGAAACAACTTCCAGGACCGTCTCGCGGATCGCGACCCGAACAATGCTCGTCATCGCAAGATTGGCAAAGATGGCCTGGTCGAAGTCGGCTCAGAGCTCGAGAGCGGCGACTTTTACATGCTCAAAGAATCGCCCATGAACCAAGTCACAAACGTCGACCGCAGTCAACAACGATGGTCTCCAGCCTACATGTCCTACAAGCTCCCCGATCCATGCTACGCCGACAAAGTCGTCATCACCGCCAACGAAGCAAACACCACAATCCTCAAAATCCAAACCCGCCAAACCCGCCGCCCAGAAATCGGCGATAAATTCTCCTCTCGCCACGGGCAAAAAGGTGTTGTAGGCCTCCTCGCTGAACAAGCCGACATGCCTTTCTCAGACGAAGGCGTCGTCCCAGACATCATCATGAACCCCCACGGGTTCCCCTCGCGAATGACAGTCGGCAAAATGCTCGAGCTCGTCTCCGGAAAAGCAGGAGTCCTGGCAGGAAAACAAGAATACGGCACACCATTCGGCGGCAGCAAAGTCGAAGATATGGGTGCTGTCCTCATCAAGCACGGCTTCTCTTACTCCGGCAAAGACACCTTGACCTCTGGTATCACAGGCGAATCCCTTCCCTTCTACGTCTTCTTCGGTCCAATCTACTACCAAAAACTCAAACACATGGTGCAAGATAAAATGCACTCGCGATCGACCGGTCCTCGAGCCATTCTGACGCGTCAACCAACCGAAGGTCGTTCGAGACAAGGTGGTCTGCGTTTGGGAGAAATGGAACGTGATTGTCTGATTGCGTACGGAGCGAGTCAATTGCTGCTGGAGAGATTGATGATTTCTTCGGATGCTCACGAGGTCGACGTGTGCCAGAATTGTGGCATGATGGGTTACAATAACTGGTGTCAGAGCTGCACGAGTAGCCGTTCTGTGGTGAGGATGACGATGCCGTATGCGGCAAAGCTGCTGATTCAGGAGTTGATGAGTATGAACGTGAAGGCGAGCTTGCAGCTTGCTGATGAGTTCCCCCGCGAGGAATAAGCAGGTGCGTTCGCCGTAGGAGAGGACAAAAGTCGGAATGACAATTTCGAGTAGCAGAAGTTGAGTTGGACTTGAATAGACTCAAGTACTGTAGAATATGCGTAGCTCGTCTGCACAGTAATGCACCGACTTCACCACGTAACAGTGTCTTGTACATCATCCTATTTGACACGTTCTTTACCCAATCCTCGATCTATTTCAGCGCCCCGCATACTCAATGGAGCGAAAGGATAAGCAAAACCTGCTACTAGAAAGCCGCCTGGCCTTCCGACTCTCCATTCAAGGTGCGAAGGGCCTGCTCTGCGAGTTCGCTTCTCAACCCAGCAACTTCCAGCTCCCTCTGTCCCTTGTCCCAATCTCGCATGCTTCGACGATTGCGCAGCTCTTTCTCCTCAAGTTGTCGTCTCAGCTTCTCAGCTTCTTCTTCCAGTTTCTTCAGTTTTGACCTGTCAATGACGGACTCAGCACGTTGGCCCCCTTCAATGATCTTCGGAAGCTCTGCAATGGCAGGATGAACCCGACTCGCTGCAGGAGCGGTGATCATACCAGCTTCGTTTGGTCGACGAGCGCCTTTAGGACCGGTCGGAATGTCAGACATGATCGCATCGCTATTTCCAGTGCCATTGGCTACGCTGCCGAAGCGTTGTGTGCGTGGATATGGGTTGGTGGAACTCACACTCGATTGTCGGGGAAAGGCAGGCGGCTGGCCTCCGGAAAAAGAGCTCCTAGGTCCAGATGGAGGTTGACCACTTGGCACAGCCGCTGCCGGTCCAGTTGGAGGGCTGAAAACCTGCTCAGATACGCTGCGAGGTGCAACATGGCCTGCTTCACCTCCTCCCCTACTGAAGCCAACGTCTCCTCCGCCTCGACCAAACCCTCCATCTGCACCGCCGCGACCGAACCCGCCTCCACGAGCTCCTCGGAAACTGCCACCAAATCCTCCACGCCCTCTTGGGGCGAAATCTCCTCCACCAAAGCCGCCTCTCCCTCGCGGCGCAAAGTCACCCCTAGCAGCTGGTGCGCCACGCGGGCCCGATGGTGGTCCGGCTGCGGCACGAGGTCCAGAAGGGGCGCCGACAGTAGCAGAAGGTCCGGTAGGGGGCGCCATCGTCGCAGGGGCGCGTTGGCTACTAGGCCCGGTGGGAGGGGCTCGAGTGGGGAGCGAAGATTCATCGTCGCGACGTGGTTCTCTCGGAGGTGGGATCTCGCGCTCTCTCTCGTAGGTGCGGTCGGAGTATTCCAGATCTCTAGTCTGAGGGGTGTGGTGCCCTCGCGGAGGCTCGTGGTCGGACGCACGATACGGTTCTCGTGTATCATACGGATCGAGAGGAGAGGCCCTGTTAAGTGGTGCTCTTTCCTCGTTCGGAAGGTGGCTCAACCTGCTAGGATGTATTGGAGGAGGGGAGGACCTCCGTGAAGTGGTTCCAGAGTTGACACCAGGGTCATCGCGATATGCATGGTCTTGACGAGGAGCGGGCGAACGCTGCGGGCGTCGCCAGTTATCGACAGTCCTAGGATCGACACCCCTCTCGTTCCTTGCAAGCGGCGATCGAGAGCGCAGCCTATAGTCTCTCGTGGCACCCCTCACACTAGGCGAATACCCTCTGCGATCTCGAGGATCCGGTGAGTACCTCCTTCGCGGAGGACTAGCAGCTCGAGATGGTGGATAGTCATCGTAACGAGGTCGCACAGGGCTTGCCAAACGTTCACGCTTCATAGGCGGAGGTGATCGCCGACCTCTACTAGAAATGGGCGATGGATCTCGTGCTCTCTTCAATGGCAGCGGGCTGCGATCTCGATAGCGTGGCAGCGGCGACCGGCCAGGAGCGACGTACGGTCTAGTGTCTCGCTCGTCTCTGTAATCGCGCGCATCTCTGTAGTCTCGATCGTCTCTTGCAGGCTCTCTCCGGAATAAGTCATCTCTCGGCAAGTCTTCTCTTCTCGCAGGCAACGGCGATCGTGGCCGACCGCGATAGCTGTCTCCGCCGCGCGGCACCCGGTCGTCACGGAATCGGGCTGGCGAGGGCGATCGACGGCGATAGGTGTCGTCTCGTCGCGGAGGAAGGCGGTCGTCATCTCGGCGGGCAGGTACTCGATCGTCGTCTCTTCGCAATGGCAGGCGGTCATCGTCTCGCCTCGGGGGAGGACTGCGGCTGCGACCTCGAGGTGCGCGGTAGGTATCTGCTTTGTACGAGTCGTGATAGTCGTTGCGCCGCGGCGGTGATCGAGCGCGGTAGCTGTCTCCGCCCAGTCGAGAGGGCGGCGTGCGTTCGCGGACATTGCCAGGACGATAGGATTGCCCTCGCCCAGTGCCGTACTGGTCCTCAGGCGGAATGTCCGCGCGTCTATACATTGCGCGTCAGCTGTGCAATGCGCATATGTCTGTAGTCGCTGTCTCCTCCAAGTGATGAAGCTGCAAACAGCGAGATTGGCATCAGGAGACGCGTTCCTCTGTGTGCAGTTGCTGGCGGTGTGCAGAGATTGTTCGGCCGATTCAATTCGCTCACGCTACTCACCTCCTGTCACGGTCCATGACTGCAGCGACAAGTGATAGAACTGTCGGCAAAAGATGCAGTGAATGAGGCTGATGCTGCTGGCGACTGAAGCTCTCGCCAAATCTTAACCCCAAAGCAAAGTCAGCAGTCGGGATGCCGCGCCAAGACCTCCCCAGCTCCGACGCATCACGGACTTTGGTCATCAGACTCCCGGTGAGAAGTAATCCATATCGATTTCGTAGTCATTCGCAGTGGTTTCGGTTGTTTCGATGCTCCCACAATCGTCCAACGCTCGTGCTATACTCACTGCTGTCTTTTCCACCCTGTCCAGCTGTCGCCTCTCCACTGAGTACGTATAGTGCCACGCCAAGTACCACTTTTTCTACCCTGTGTGAAGTCCTCCCGGCTTTGCTTTTCAACATCATATACACTTCCACCCCTGCTGAATCGAGTTTCCGCTGATCGGCGCGTACCCTCTTTGTTCAAAGTCACTCTTCGCCTGCGCAGCATTACCGCCCTCTCCCTCTCTGTGCTCGCTCCTTCTCCCGCTTCTGCCTCTTCGCACTCTCCTCCGCCACAAGCCCGCTCAAATCTTCCCCAGCGGCTCCACCCTGCCATCCACTCTGTTCGGCCCTCTGAGCCTCGTACATCTTCTGCAAATCCTCCTTGCTCATTTTGCCATCTCTGACCAGTGCTTCCACGTCCATGGACACATCTACATCACCAGCCTTTCTCTTATTGCCGCGTTGCTCCTGTCCAAGCACAGGCACGTTTGATGGAGGACCTGACTTACCGGAAAGATCATACGCACGTTCTCCGCCAAAAAATCCTTCCGCGCGAATGGATCGCTCGTTCAATACAGTTCCAGCCGACCGCGGATGGCTCGATGCCTCTGTTTCTGTACCGAATCGCTGCTTGCGTAATGTCACATCGTCAACGCCACGTGGGAAATCGGTAGGTACTGTGCTCGTAAAGCCGCCTGGAGTTTCCGTGCCACCAAACGGTGTTTCGAGACCCGTGCGCGTACCAGACTCGTCCTCGTTCTCATCTTCCTCCTCCTCGTCTTCGTCCTCTTCTTCCTCTTCCTCTTCATCGTCAGCTGGTGGCTGCAGCTCACCCCACAACGACTTGTCCACTGGCTCCATGGCTCCGCCAGCCTTGTCTTTGTCCTCCTTCAGTTCTGAAAGCCCAAACACATCGCCTCCAAACAATGGCCGGTTTTCGTCATCGACCGGCGGCTTTCCGTACCCTCCTGGATGAAAGCCCCATGACGCTCCTGGAGGTGGTGGCGCATTGAGTCCGGCGATCTTTAGCGCGGGATATGAGGGCGGTGGTCCGATTTTCTGCTGATTTATGAGCCACGGCGGCGGTGAAGCAGGTGGCATGTTCAGTGCTTCCTTAAGCTCTTCGCTGAGCTCTCCAGGTCGCAGATGCCTCAAGTTCGTCTCGAACTCTTTCCCCTCGTAGTACACCTCACCATATCGCGTGAGTGACGGCTTCGTTTGTCTTCGGAAGAACGCTTCGTAGAGTTTCTGGTAATCAATGTCGAGCTTGCCCGTTTTCCCAGACACACGCTCTCTCGCCTTTTGCTTTAGCGTTGCCTCTGCCTGCTTCTCCAGAACCGCGTCGCGCATCTCCGAGATGCCGGTCTCCGCAATGAATTTCGGCAGCGCAAAACCCGCCTTTTCGATACCTCGCTTGCTGCTCAGGTACTCCCTCTTCAAACTCCAGTGTGATGGGACAGGTACGACATTTCGGGCACTCTTGATGTTGACGAGTAATCGCGGATCTTGTGCTGATGTGTCGGTCCACTCCACGATTTCTGGCTTCCGCACGATCGCTTTCAGCTCAGCAATACTCAACTTGTTAGCGGCTTTCCGCGCCTTCTTTGATAATCGCTGCTTCGTCTCCTCTTCCTCGTCCTCATCTTGGATATTGTCATCGTCATCATAGAAGACTTCTGGCTTCTCTGGCTCTTTCAGCGCCGGATCTTCCTTGTCCTCCTCTTTGAACTTTGCAAAGATGTCGGCGAATTGCGAGTACAGCGGGTCGTCGATTGGGAGATCATCCTGCGGCTCAATCGCTGGCACATTTTGTATCGGATCATCGTCAGCGGGGGCTACCGGCTGTGCGGGCTCGGTGGTCTCTGAGCGGCCAGCAAGCTCTGCATCTGCTGTGGGCGCTGGGGTTTCCGATACCTGCGCTTCCGTCAATACACTGTACCTCGTATCTTTCAAAGCTCTACTGACCTCGCGCTTCTGCTGTTTCTTCTTCGCTCGTCGCTGCTCATTTTTGGTTGGCTTGCGCGCCTTGGTTGCAGGTTGGCTTTCGACTATCACGCCGGGCATGATGGCCTACCTTGACTGACTCCTGTGATGCGCCCCGTCAATGTACCCTCGTGCAACTGATATGCATTCAAGAGCCGAACTCGACAGACGCGAACGTGGTTGGTGGCGCGTAATGAGGTGTATTGAGGTGACGTGCGACGTTGGATGTTCGAAGAAGTGTCTGCCCGCGTCGCTGGGAAGCGCCAAGCATTCGCAAAGGGTTCGCTCTCACCTCGATCAGCTACAATACGTTCACGATAGCACAACTCACGTAGTCCTCATGCTGCTGGAGCCGTTGGTCAGTTTAGCATGGAAGCATGCAATGCTCGAATTGAATATGTTGCGTTCGAGATAGGTTGCGCAAGTAGTTGCTCCATGCATTTGACACTCTTACGACTACTTTCCTCTGCCGCTAGCCATCATCAATGGTTGCGTACCAATCAGGATGGCAGCTTTTTCCAGTCAATCTGCTTTTTCATTGTGGCTGCAAGTCCTCAAGGCAGCCGCAGCCATCATGTTACATAGATGGAGCAGATGTCCAGTTCAGCTGCGTGCTTCTCCTTACAGTCCTGGACGCCTGCTGCTAGCATGTCTTCGTCACCTTCATACCCTATGCAGTACGGGCATCGATAGTATCTCTCAAAGC
The DNA here is from genome assembly GCA_002933655.1 of Cercospora berteroae. NCBI lineage: Eukaryota > Fungi > Ascomycota > Dothideomycetes > Mycosphaerellales > Mycosphaerellaceae > Cercospora > Cercospora berteroae. The sequence goes on along the minus strand of PNEN01000544.1, from coordinate 427 downwards.
GTACAGCATATAAAGCGGCATTGGACGGCCGGCAGAGGACGATGGTCGAGCAGGATCTGAATTGAAGTAATATCGTTCCCAATGCCAGAAGGGCACCAACGCGATGATGGCGTTTCGTAGCCACCGTGGAACAACATCTAGGATCTCGAATATGCTTCTGTCAACTTGTGCATTGAGAGTGTGCAAACTCAGGATCTCTTGTTTGCTGCTTTACAAATTGGCACAGGCTCGATCGACCAAAACGATACTGTATGTTGGATTACATTTATTGCAATCTGAGACGCATTGCTCAAAGATCTGGGTCCCAGCCATAGCACGGGAACATTGCAAAAATGAACGGAGTCAACACGATTCGAACTTGTTGGATGGCCACCATTATGGAGGCCTAAACCTTAGTGGTTGCCACTACGAATTTGGAGGCCTCGCG
>PNEN01000543.1:23229-47285 GCA_002933655.1 Cercospora berteroae | reverse complement strand
GGGGGAAACGGCAGCACTGAGGATGTAGGCTCCTGAGAGCGACGGTGCGCCGAGAGTGGATCCGGTGAGGGCAGGTCCTGTGAGATGGCGGAAGAGAAATAGCAAGACGCCACAGAGTCGCAGGCTCTGGCGGAGCGTGACGACAGACCAGCAATCCCCGTCTTGGGCAGCGCTGAATCGGAGCAGCAGGCCAACTCCACGCACGCCCAGGTTCAGCAGATGCGGGCTGTCGATGCGACAGGCTGGGGAATGGGGAGGGAAGTGAGATGCGAGCAGAGACGAAGCGCGGATGTTGATGTAGAAGGATGGGTGTGTGTTCGCAGCGCAGCGAAGTGGCAGGCTGATGAGAGGGGCCGCGTGCGTGGGACAGCGGACGGGTGCCCAACGAGAGCGTGACAGGGCTGTGCGGACACTGCAGCAGGCTCCGCGCGAGCTCCGCCGCTGATAGGCTCCACCGCCCACGTCCACCGCAGAAGTCCACACGCCCACACCGACACCGACCCATCGAGCCGACGCGCGTGGCTGTCGCAGTCGAGCCGAGGAGACGCTGGCCCTGCTGCGCTGCGCGGCGCGATGCGATGCGATGCGAGACGCATTGCAGCAGAAGTGACGGCGGGTGCACTGCGCGACGACGGCTTTGTGACGCGGGCAGACAGCAGCAGGCGTGGCGGCGCGCGGGGCCTCGCCGTGAGTGGCTCCCGCCGTGCAGGCCTGAGTTGGGCAGCAAGGCCTTGCATCACAGCGGCAACCTTGGTGCCACACGATGCATCATCTCACCAACTGCTGACCGGCCGCGCTCGCCCCAACGCCGGCGGGCACTGCTCGCTGACTGCCTTCAGACTGGCCAAGGGTGCAGTGCGAGTACCGCAGAGCAGAGCGTCCGTCTTCCCACGCCCACTCTCCCGCGACCGGCCTTCTGTCCGCTGCGCTGACCACGACCGCCACTGCGCTGCCTGTGGACCACGCGCCCAGACGTCACGCCAACAAACACCTGCCAGCGACTTCCCGCTGCTGATCGAGCGCGTCCAGATGCGGCGCGACGGCATGCACCATGCCTCGTCTATGCACGTCTCGTACTACCGGGGCGTAGGACACTTCTCCACGAGCACTCCTGCGACGGCGATCCACCTGTGAACAGCAGTGCACCTGCACCGAACTGCGCTGCGGCAGCGACATCGGGGTCTCATTCGTCCCAGCAGGACATCAGACGCAACGTGCAATGCAGCGCATGTCGTGTCCGGCTGCCATTTGTCGCCAGCACAGTCCGCGAAGGCTTCATCCGCAGTGTGCATGTGCATTGCATAGCGCTGTTCAACCGCGCAGGCAACCCACGTCGGCACCAGGAAGCCCGGCGTTCTTGAGGCATCACTCTCACTTCAGCGCGTCTATCTGCACTACCCAAACGACACAAGAGGACGTCGCAGACCGACACGGGCCGCGTGTTGTCTGCCCGGGCGACAGGATTCGCATTTCGGGAGCTGCCCGATCCGTCTCCCCCATACATATGACACAAGCGACGGTCTTCAGGGTTAGAGCCTGGCGCCCTCACGAGATGCTTCCACCCGAAATGCCCATCTCGGAGCGTGTACATGAAGTTCGGCGCCCGACTTTGCCGGGATGGCGATGGCAACTTCATCTCGCGTGAGCTTGACAAGACGGCCCTCATCCTGAAGTATCGCGCCGTCAGTGGATGTCAAGTCAATTTCAGAAGATCCAACACCAATGGAGGCATGACCGGCGCCGGGCAAGAGGTACTCACCTGATGCTGCGGTAGTCCACCGCCGTCCGTCGGGAACACCTTCACGTGGTCGCCCTTCGTGAGCCCAAGCGGATCATGGGCATCAACCACCAATGGTCGATCATGGAACGCCGCAGATGTCACGGCATCCACCGCCTGCGCGCCCTGCAGCCTCAATGGCTTCTGCGCACGCTTCGTAGCCGCGCGCACAGCATCACGGTAACGGCGAATCCATGCGTGAACCTTCGGATATTGCTTCTCGGAGAAGTACGCTTGGTCAGGCATCAAGTCGCCCAGAAACCATTCGAGTGCCCAACCCCCCTCCAGATCCGCAAGCGAAGGATTCTCCGTATTCCCTACCCACGTCCTCCCGTCCACGAGCAACGCCTCCATAATATCGAAACACTGGCGCAAGTGGACAGTGCCTTCGGGCTTGATCAGCTGAGGATTCCGCTTTTGATCCGCCGTACGAAATTCTGCGCGATCTTTCGCGAACTTGGGGTCTTTGAGCATGGGCAGATCCTGGGGAATCTGCGACACCACTTTACTGAACACACTCACGTCCACCATCAGCTTCTGCAACAGACCTGCCAGACCCGTGCTTTCGGGCATCGAGAGGCCAGGATGCTCAGCAGACGCCGGGAACAGCTCCTCAAGCTTGGCGATCATTATGCGCGTATCGACGTAGACCTCCCGGCCAATGGCCATGACCGGTGATCTGCGATACTTGACACCCAATGCCTAGTAGAACAGAAAGTGATGAGGTAAGTATAGGCTGATCAACCTCGACTTTTTTGGGCGCATGTGAAATTCCACAAGCCACGCTGCTGCACTGATCACAACTCACCTCCATATCCGGGCGCGGGAGTATCGGTGGCTGGAGCTACTTGGTCGCAAGCCTCTGATCAGCATATGTGCCGAGCCGTGCCATTGTGCATTGCTGAATTGATACCCAAGCGGCTGGAGCCTTTTTGCTGGGATCGATAACCTTATTGTACATACACATTCTGCATGTGGGATGTTTCGTAGAGCGAGGTAAGATGTCATTCGGCCTGGAAGATGCACGTATGATCAGCTTCTTCTGTTTTCTTCTGCATCCTCGTCGGCAATGGCGATATCTTGAGTACACGTACGCCCGTACGGTGATGCTCGGTAATGGAATAGGACAATTTCGTTGGGCACATTATTGATGCCCGACATGTTTGTTGCTCGTTTCTGGGTGTGCTTCGTTCCGTCTTGGTCTTGCTGCGCGTTCTGTGGCGTTTGGATATCGGACCAGTGGTTGTACGTTTTCTGTGACAGCTCTTACAGTACGCAAGTATATGTGAGCGTGGGATGTGATGTGAAAGAGATAGAAGCTAGAGCATCTCGTTCTGGCCGAAGGAGTTAGCCGTAGCCGACACACCACAAACGACGATCTTCCCTCGGCTCACAACCTGTGAACTTTCGACTTCATCATAGCCTTCCCGTGTCGATCTTTTCTTGGGTCACACACGTGCGACTATTCCACGTGCTGTTGGTGGATTCTCTTTCATCATCGAGGACTTTTAATATATCAGACTTCTTCGATGTGTGTTTTCGTCTGGCATTGTCTGATGTTGCTCTTACCCCGCGATGCACCGACAACACGCCTCGTATTATATAGTCTAGTTCTTTGGAAGTAGAAAGAATGCAGCGCTGTTCAGACCGTCTCAATCCTTTGCGAACAATACTACGTACAGATGTCCAGAGATTCAGACGAAAAATGACTCGCATTTCCCTTTACCGGCATGAACTGAAGCGACACACACGAACGAGCACTCAAGGGTCTCATGTCTGCAAACCGCTCCTCCGGACGTCTCGAGTCGAGACGAGCGGTTTGTGACAGTTCCGTAGCGCTGGAATTCAATCCTTCGGTATTCGGTATATGTGTATGATATATGTACTGCTGCCCAAGGAAGGTGAGATTGAGTTTCTGCGTGCCTCTGGATGGAGATCGTTGTCGGAGGGCGGTGCATAGTATGTATACAAAGGTATATATTCCGTGTCGCTGAAGCGTGATCAGAATGGTTGTGCGTTTCATATGTATGTGTGCGGCACCTGAGACAGCTATTGATACCTCAGTGGATGGCGGTGCTGCGTGCCAGAAGGTAGGATTCCGGGACGGTGATAGTCAAAATTTGTAGACGCGAGATTCTTTCCATTGCCGATTGTGGCCATCCAGCCGTCGCAGCGTACTATTGATGTTCAGTTGGAGCCGAACGTGATTCCGCGTTGAGGAAGGTGGTTCTTGCTGCACGGAATAAGGGCTGGAACGCTATTGCCATGTCCCAAGTCCAGTTGATGTGAGCTACATGGGGAGCATACTGAATGCTGACGTCGTTACCTCGCTGCTTGAAATGCTGTCAGTCGCGGAAGTGGACTTCCATGTTACCTATCTCTGAAGTGGACAGAGTGGCTGCCGGATGGAAAATAGCAATGGCGCGCGGTATCTCAGACCGTCGGCCATGTTCCTCGACCTGCTGCCAACAGCGATCATCGACGTCGTTCCTGGCGCGATCTCAACAGAAAAGCCCCTTGTGGCTGTGACCTTGATCGGACGAATGCACAATGAGGCTCCTGCACTCGAAACACAGGGAAATTGTTCTCGCCATGATCGGTCTCGAGTCCGTCCTGCAACTGCGCCACAGCCATCGCACCCATTTCCCAGTCTCACAGCCACACCATCCATCATTTCCCCCTCCGCACCCGTCACGATCGCCAACAAAGGCGCTTGAAACAGAGCGAAAGTGGCTGTTCTGTCGCACGCCAAGTTGGCCTGCTCCAACTTTTGCAGTGCAGATTGCGCTCTTGGCGATGACGACAGACAATCAAGGCGCAGCACGCGCCTGCTGTCTTGTTTGGTTTGGCGGTGATGATGAATGTGTCACAAGCTTGGGCTTCCCTTTCCACCCATTCACAAGAAACAAAGTGAAGCTCGCGAAAGGAAATATATACCTTGCTCCTCTCCCTCCGCGGAACACACCAGACACTGCATCCACTTCTTGAACCAAACCACGAAACAACCCAATCATACGCCAAGGCTACCTTCTAAGCTTGAACTCTACCTTCACAACACCGCAGCCATGCCTTTGATGTACACCAAGGTATGTCTCTCCCCACCTGTACTGCTCTGACACTCGCGACACGTCACTAATATGCTCTTCAGAACTGGGGCAACAAGCGTGTCGGAGGCGGCATGCGCGTCGACAAGCACGGCGTGCACCGCAACCCATTCCGCTTCAGCCTGGGCAGACTCAACTGCTTCCGTTAGACGTCCACATACGACGAAGGCTACCGATCACGACGACATGACATGTGAACGAGATTCTACTTCGGGAAGGAATAGCGAGGAGTAGCGAGCGATTGTTGCAATACATGGTTATCTGTACCATGACGGAACGAACAGCACGGTTTCTGCAAGAGCATGGTGGTTTTATATCACAGCGAAGGATGAAATAACAATTGTGAATTTGAACCAATTTTCTACAACATCCCATACACTGTTGCCATAAGAATTACCGATGCTGCAAAGCCGAAATGGCCCTTCCAGTACCTCCTAATTGGCTCGGAAAGGCACGAGGAACGGGTAGAGCAGGCTAGGGGCCAGTCACGACGGCGATAAGTCGATCGAACAAGTGCGATGCTTCAATCTTCCACACTGTGTCTATTACCCGCGCCGTTGATACGCAAGGGCACGCGCGAAGTTTTGGTGACAGAAGGCAGTGCCGAGAGATGTTCAACCTCTTACATTCTCCTAACGTCCCAGCTCACCGATATATCTCCGCGTTCAACGACCCCTGCCACGCCAGCCCCTCCCACCACGCCCGCCACAACCACCACGACCACCGTTTCCTCCATCGCGCTGCTGTCCTGGGAAGAAGCTGAAATTTCCGAGCCCCGGTTGCTGCGGGAACATGCCTGCCGGCCGACCCACGTTCGGCTCCTTTGTCAACCTCAAATGCAGCGCCTGCTCTTGAGTGAGAGCCCACTGTGAATACCCCTTCTCCATACTAGCGTGGACAGTGCGTCTCAGAAGCAAAGTGAAGTCGCCAGCCGTCTGCGTAGGATCTCTGTTGTGCATGACCTTGAGGAATTCGGGGAAGTTCTTGACAAGGTGGATGTTCTTGATCGTGGTAGCCAGCTCGGCAGCAGCATTGTTTGGCGGAGCTCCATGGCGGTCGAAAAGGGAGTCGCGAAGCTGGGGAAGAGTCATCTTCATCACCTCGTTGGTGTTGAGGTCCGTTACATTGCGGGAGTTGCGAACGGTCTCTTGCATGAACTTGAGAAACATGAGAAGACGCCAGCTCGTCGTGCAAGCTTCGAATGTTTCGTGAAGTCGATACTTTGATATTGTATCGGTTTCCATGAAGCTGAGCTCTGGCATGTTTCTGCCCTTTGAGTCAAGCGTCCAGACGACGTTGCGAGTGATTGCCTCTTCGATGATGCCGTCGATGACTGCCTCGTTGATTTCGATGTCCGAGATGAGAATCATGATCAGCAGGTGGCCAAGATTAGGAACGTGGTCCTTGGAGCGAGAGCCGGAGATGAAGGCGTTGATGGTCCTGTCAGCATTGCGGATGATTTCGTTGTTCTCGCACGCTAGGCACAGAAGAAGGTGGAAGAGATGGAAGTACGACTCAATGGCCTTTTCGCTCGCGTGTGTCAGCGTCGATTTCGCAGGTCCGTCGTCCAGAACGTATCTACCGCCATTCTCGAACTCTTCGGCCTCCTTTGAGAGCCGCACCACAACCTCGTTCATAAAAGCGTAAATGACCTGTTCGGCGCCTCCGCTAATGTTGGCTCTGCTGGCGATGGCGTTGATGTCGCGTTGCGAAGATTTTCTGACGCGCGCCCAGTGACTCTCTGCGAGTGGAAGTGGCAGCCAGCAACTGAATGGCAACCCCTGGATACTGGAACGTATGCCCAACTGCTGGAAAGCGTCGCGGGAGAGGAGATCAAACTCTGATGTCAGTGCGCGGCCTTCAACGCGTACACCTACACCAAGCTCGAGCTCGCGGAAGCTCTGCTTGAGGGCGAAGCATTGCAGCTCGCGAGTCCTGATGACATTGTACTCGCGCATGATATCTCCGAAGCCTTCCCAAGCTCGAGCTGCTGTGAAGATGTGCTCGTCATCAAGGTAATCCAACACGGACAGCAGGATTTCCGCCGGGAGGTCTTGCAGCGTGACAGGTACATGATTCGGGTCCTTGGACGTAGTCGAGATGGTCGAGACGGGCTCGTAGGCGTTGGCAGTGGGAGCGGGCAAGGCGCGGGTCGATCGATGGCGGGCGTCGGCATCACCAAAGCCACACGAGGTGCAATTGTGGCTTTGCTTGAGGACTTTCAAGCCCATGCCGTCGGTGCCACGGGCCTGCCACTTCTTTCTGTCGACCTTGCCGCCGTTCTCACCCCACATCTGCTCGATGGAATCGGATGCAAAGAAACTCAGCAACTGGATGCAGATACCTTTTAGCGTGTAAGCAGGCGTGTAGGCGTTGTCGAAATCGAGCATATTGAGACAGAGTCGGTCACCAAAGATGTTTGGGTGACTGATGCTGGACTGGATAGTAACGTCCGGCGGGATCACTGGATAGTGAGCACTGAACTCCAATTGCAGGTGCAGAGGCTCCTCGCCTTCTGGAGTCAGCACTAAGCATGCCTTGGTGATGTCGGACTCGTTGACATGGAGCTCGATACCAGGATATGGCTCGCGCAGCAACTCGTCGATGTCTTTGGGAAGACGCTTGCGCATCATTGCCGTCGTGGTCCCGGTGTTGCATCGGCTTTGAAAAGCCATGATGAGCGCAGTCAAGCTCTTGTTGTGGCCGGGTTAGCAACAGAGAGTGGCATTGCCCTAGCAAAGATAGTGTCGGCGATGTCGTGCAAGCTCGAGTTGTCGCCGGAGTCAAATTGTGAAGCGAAAATACGCGTGACAGCAGCAGCGATGACAAGTGACTCTAAGTAGAGGAGACAACGTTTGTTGTATCGCTCGCTGTGTTGGAAGGTTCGAAGTGGATCTGAAAACACAAGGGGCAAACGGGCGACGGCAAGCTGCAGGTGACTGACCTAAGCAACCTTCACCGGTGAATCACCGGTGTCCGGATTTGGTAGTTTGCAGGAGAATGAGTAGGAAGCGTGAGCTTCGCGCTTTGCCTTGAGACAATTGGTGCGGTTGAAGCAGCCAGCGCAACAGGCCCAGGTTGCAGTCTCGCGCAAGGGGCGTGCCATGTGGCGCGAACGGAAATGGCGTACCTTTCTCTGCAGAATGAGAGATTTCATAGCTCACGAGGTTGGCTACGGTCGAAAACGAGCCTTGAGAGATTGTCGGAGATACGACTCGTGATCGCGGGAAACCAGCCCTGTCTCTAAGAATGCAAGACATTCTCTGCTTCGAAGCCTAGCGAAAAGGCGCGGTAGCTCAGCAATAAGCTGCCTGAGACGACATTGCCTGTGTACCTCTGACCGACAAATTCGAATGGTCCAGATAGTCCTCAGCAATGCTGTACACGATCCAGGGGTATTCCGCCATCGCCTTCTCATCCAGAGGTTGGTATCAATATGGGTATTCTTCTATTCTACCATGATCCGCTGCGGCGTCATATTTATCGTTTGCCACATGAAGCGCAACCTATGGAGACCGCGGTCCATCAGCACTTGAGTGGACTCGCGTGGTAGCGCTGGAAGTGACCAGATCGCGGTGGTAGTTTTGTGGCAGCCTCTGCCTCGCCAATGATCTGCTCGCTTGGAAAGGCGTAGCTTTATGCCTGATTCCCTCTTCAAATGTTCCCGCCTTCTTCTTTCCACTGCCTGATGTATTCCTTTCCGTCCAGCGGGCTCTTCGTCTCGGTGTGCGCATAGCTTTCGCGTTCCGGTCGCTTCACGCCATTTGCGACAAATGGACTCAGCTGTCTCTGCCATCAGCACCGTTTCCTGTCTGATCGCTTTTGCGGCCAGTCCCTTCAACACGCCCACTCACATTGAAGTTTGCCAGGTCCGGGCAGACATATGTCCGCACCTTCTTCCAATCGATCACGTATCCTCCCCATTTTGTATGTCGTCCCATAGCTCCCGTCCGGTTTCCCTTGTAGTAGTTGTGCGGACCTTGCTTGGTCGTGAGCGCCAAGCGCCTGAGAGCGCGCTGCATAGGCTGTGTGGGGTGCATGGTGGGCGAGTTGATCGATGTGATGGACGATAGGTCGATGCAATGCAAGATGGTGCAGCATGTAGTCGCCGCGGGAGTGTCGTCTGGAGTCAATGCCAAGACTTCGACGACCGTGCCTCGTCTCGAGTCGCAGCTTTCCCCAGCCAAAATTTCGAGACTCCAATTGAAGTCGCAACCGCCACGCCACTTTCGCAGACTGTCCTCCGCCTACAGTGAAAATGCCCGCACGCGTGTCCAGATCTAGTGTGCCTACCAACGGGCCGAAGCAAGGAAAGACGGCAAAGAACAAGTCCAAAAAGCGCAGCTTGGATGCATACGCTAGAGCAGAGAAACTCGTTCCGCAAGAACGGCTAGGAATTGCAAAGCACCGCCTGGGAGAAATCGAGGAAGATGGTCCACGGCACAAACGTCAACGAAGAGACAGTGACGAAGACGAAGACGAAGAGCCGCAGCGAAAGCGGCCAAGCCAGCGACGAACGAAGGGTGATGATGTCGACGCCGAGTTTGGTTCCGACAGTTCGGGTAACGAGTGGACCATGGGTGGGTTGGCTGAAGACCACGAGGACAGCGACCTGGACTCAGACGAGGCATTTGGTGAAAGCGACGAAGAAAAGTTCGAAGGCTTCACGTTCAGAGGGAGCAAGAATTTAAAGGGCAAGAAGAGCAAAGGCGGCAGGACATCGCAAAGGAAAAACCTTGATCTCGATGAGCAAGAGCAGGAAGACGAGGACAGTGGAGACAGTCAGGACGAGGAAGGTCTGGGCTTCGGCGATGAGGCTGTCGATTTGGCTGCAATGTTGGACGATCCTGCATCTGGTGATGATGCACAGCAAGAAGGAAGTGATAGTGAAGAGGAGGACGAGGAAGGATATGATTCGGAGTCTGAATCAGAGGAGGATTCAGATGACGATGTAAATGACGAGGAGAAGGCAGCACGAATGCGAGACCGTTTGGAAGCGCTCGACCCTAAATCGTCACAAGAAAAGTCGGGAGCATTGACATCTGGAGCGGACGTTGATATGAATGATTTATTTGCCGACTTCGCTGAGGATGTGGCTCCCACAACGGGCACTTCAAAGAAGGCCAAGAAGAGAGCACAACAAGCGCCTATTTCTGCTCCTCTTCCAAAGCGACAACAGGACCGGATAGATCGGGAGATAGCAACAGCGAAAGCGAAGGAGACTCTCGATCGATGGAAGAACACAGTAATTCAGAATCGGAGAGCAGAGCATCTATCATTTCCGCTGCAGCATCCCGATGATACTGGTGTCACTGTTGGTAAGGAGAAGTTCACACCCGCAACTCAAGGTGTTCCCGCGAACGAACTTGAAGAGAGCATTCAACGCATCATGGAAGAATCGGGACTTGCTACGCAGCGGGAGGCAGAAGGAGGTGCAGAGGAGGAAGAAGACGAGGAAGCTGCTCTGCTTAAAGCTGAAGGAATGGCCGAAAAGCACATGGATGTGGAGGAGGTCATGAGACGGCGAGCAGAACTTCGGAAGCAGAGAGCTTTGCTCTTTCGCGAGGAGATCAAGGCGAAGAGAATTGCCAAGATCAAGAGCAAGAGCTACCGAAGAGTGCACCGCAAGGAGCGAGAGAGAGCAAAGGAGCAAGAGCAGCTGGCTCTCGGCGGTCTGGACTACGATGCTATGGACGAGGACGCCAAAGAGAAGCACGATCGCCAAAGAGCCGAAGCCAGAATGTCCACGAGACACAAAGACTCGAAATGGGCGAAGTCTTTGAAGCAGACAAACCGCACAGCGTGGGACGACAGTGCTCGGGATGGAGCAGTCGAACAAGCTCGGCGGAACGAGGAGCTGAAAAAGCGAATGGCCGGCAAAGATGTATCGGACGATGAAGGAAGCATCTCGCCTGATAGCGATGGTGATGAGGAGGTCACAGCCGAGCAGCTTGATGCATTGCAGAAAGAAGTTGGCAGCAAGAAGGGCTTGGCAGGTCTCAAGTTTATGCAAAAGTCTGAAGAGAAGCGCAGAAAAGCCAACGATGAGGTTGTTGAGCGTATTCGAAGAGATCTGGCGATCGCGGATGGAGACGAGGCTGAGAGCGAAGACGAGGACGAAGGGCTTGGTCGAGCCATCTTTGGACCTTCTTCCAAGGAGCAGAAGCGTCAAGCCAAGCAGAAGCAAGAGTTTGAGGCGCCCGAGGATTCTGATGAGGAAGCCGAAGCGCGCGAGGCTGCCGAAGCTGGCATCGTTGTCGACAGACCGCAGCCAAAGCGTACTTCAACATCGAACGGAGCTTCCAAGAAGAATACATCAGCGAGCGGTCCACTTGCCAAGGGCTTATCAAAACAATCCGAGCAGGCGGAATCCAAGAAAGAGTATGGGGGCTGGCTTTCCACCGGCGGGGACAAGTCGAAGAAATCCAATGCAGCTGTCGAAGCCGATATCATCACTCCTTCAGCCATCGTTGCAGCGCCCGCGAAGCCCGCCAGATCCAATGCTGGAAATTCAAAGCCAAATGAAACCGACTCTGCCGCAGGCAATACCAACGGCTGGACCACTGTCTCGTCTAAGAACGACACCACCAACGACGAAGACGCCTCCGACGCTGAACCAATCAACGCCATCCTCAACCCCAAAGAAAAACAGCAACTCTCCCTCCAAGAACGCGCCTTTGCAGGCGACGACGTCGTCGCAGCCTTCGAAGCCGAAAAAGCCGACATCATCGCCTCAGAAGACGAAAAAGAAACTTCCAACTACCTCCCCGGCTGGGGTTCCTGGACCGGCACAGGTCTCAGCAAATCCCTCAAAAAAGCCAACAAAAAGCAACAACATAATCCTCTCTACAAAACAAAAGTCGCGGGTGTGAGAGCGAATGAGAGGAGTGATGCGAATTTGGATAAGGTTATTATTAGTGAGAAGCAGGATCGGAAGGGGAAGAAGTATCTTGCTCCAGCGTTGCCGCATGAGTTTGAGACGAGGGAGCAGTATGAGAGGAGTAGGAGGTTGCCGGTGGGGCCGGAGTGGACTACGAAGGAGGTGCATCAGAAGATGGTCAGGCCGAGGGTTGTGGTTAAGAAGGGGGTTAATTTGGAGGCGATTGGGAGGCCGGTTGCGTAGGGCTTTCTCTCGAGAATGTAGGGATTTGATGATGGGAGGCAAGAGTTGTGTTCATGACATGCGAGTTATGTCAACATCTCGGAACAAAATGGCAAATCCCGAGTTTCCGTCTCGGAACTTTGGGTGCATACAAACGGACATCTCTCTGTCGTTATTCTACTCATTGCTTTCGTAATACTGCTCTTTGAGCTTCGTCGCTCCGAGCGAGCCTGATGAGTTCTGTGCTCATCTCACCAGTGAGTATCTATCTTTCGTTCAAACACCGTGCCTTCGAATGCTTGATGCCACCGTGCATTCATGGCTCCAAATTGAAGCAATCAACCAAACGCCCACGCCTTCAGCAATGCAAGTTGCCTGGCCAAGACCAATGCTCAATCATCAACATGCAATCCTTCAGATGCCTTTGCGATGACTCCGGCTCCCGAGGTGTCGTGAAGCGAACCGCCTGGGCCAAAACGGAACATTCGCCTTCGCTCTCGTTCCCTCAGATCTCGCGGGAAGACCACTTTGCCCGTCATCGCCGTTGCTGCTGACGCCAGCATTCGTCGTCTCCGAAGGAGGATCCAACGGGAAAGTGCTCGTCACAGGCACAATTTCAATCGTGACATTCGGTCCTGTCAGCGGTACACGATTCGCGATTGTCAAACCCCAGGTTTCGTTCAAGAGAAGAAGAGATTGGACAGTTTCGAGCGCGGACATGGATTGGCCGACACCTGCAGAGCCGTCGAAACCTCCCGTGTACCACTTCTGGCCGCAGGTCGAGTCTCCTGGTGCACCAGAACAGGCTTGAGCTGCGGCAATAGCGGAAGCTCGTAAACGCTTGGCGATACTATCTGTGATGCTAGGATAGACGACGGTGGATTTGGCGAGCCAGCGGGAGAGGTAAGCTTTGAAGGAGAACTGATCGTTATTGCAGGTTCCATAGGGCTCACAGGCTGCTTCGAACATGACGTCGGTCGAGTTGTCGATGTCGTCAGTCGGGAGGAAGAAAGTGTTTTCGATGGAGGTCAGGAGTCCTTCGGTCCGGTCTTTCCACAGTTGCTCATTGGTGAAGTTTGCCATCATGGCAGTGCCGTAGAGGAGCATGGCGGGGTTGTAGGACCATTGCGTGTGGTCGAGTTCGGTGCAGTTGATGAGGTCGTCAGAGCCGTCAAAGACTTGGTACGTGGAGGAAATGAGGCCGATGCTGTCCATCCAGCCCCAGGTCTTCTCTGCCCAATCTGCATATGTCTGGTTGCCGGTGAATCGAGCAAGACGAGCGGAGATTTGAAGAAAGGCGCCGTTGCTGATGGAGTTGCGGTAGTTGAAGCCCTTGTTAGATTCAAAGATCTGCCATTTTAGCCCTCCTCCGCACTTTTCGGTGTTCCAGCGGGCGACTTGGGTGTTCCAGACAGCGACTGCGAGATCAATCCAGCTCGACACTCGTTGTCCAGGAGGGAAGGGGAACCCGTGTTCTTCAGCCGAAAGGACTGCGAGTGCCTAGGGTGAAATCAGTATTGTGTTCGGCAGGATCTTGATTCCTCGTGGACACTCACCCAAAACGCCTGATCATCGTTGCCAAGAGAAGTGTAGTAGGCTGGAGGCATGTAGTCCCAGTCTGGGCCAACTTGCGCGAGTAGTGCTTGGGTAGTGACGTTGACGTAGCTTGTGTCATTCGTATAAGCCCAGTAGTCGACCATGCCTCCCCACAAAGCACCGGCTTGCCACCAGTAGAGTGGCGCAGGAAGAGTTCCTATTGCAGTTGGTGCCGTGCCGCTTTGGTTGTTCTGGTAGTATGACTGAAGGCCGTACGCGATGGAGCGCGAAGTGTCGCGGACAGAGGCCGGGTCGTCGACATTGACTTCAAGCGCATTCGTAGCCCCCATCGAAGCAGCCAGAGCTGCCAGGATCGACGTGAGTATCATGGTTGCTGAAGCTCGTCCTAGCTCTGATGTGCTCTGTCACTTGTTATGTCTGCAATAGAAATCACAGCCCAGCTGTGGTTTGCACACCAAGGAAAGCCGCGTAGAATGTTGATTGCAAAATGCAGTTCAAGGAAACAAGTGCTAGTGGCGATCGTTTTGCCACTGTTTGCGCGGCAAACAAGCGACTAGCGATCTCAGCGTGAGCTTGTCTTGGGCAAACGAGTACTTGGCCTGGCGAGCGAGAGATCAGATATGTCGCTCGCAACAAAGAATCGTCTTGTCGCACGACAAGGATTACGGGCACGAGTCCGATGGGTGCTTGTGCAATAGACTTTACCTCGATTCGTCTAGGGCAATCTGCGTCGGCCAGTGAAAGATGCAAGTGGAGTCGTGACGCACACGGCTGAGCGCTGCCGGCGTCTGAAGTGCGAGCCGCGGGGTTCTGTTCGGCGCGTGTGTTTCGAAACCACGTACGGATGTTTGGCGCTAGCGGTGCGATTGGATGTGATGTTTGGAGCAGTCGAATGTTTCGAGGAGAGTTAGGCATGTCGCTGGAGGGGCAGATTGGCAGTAGATATACCACGCGCTGCCGCTATTGTTAGGTGTCGTCTATTGTCACTGCGAGACTGCCTGATTGTCCGTCGCTATTGCCTGCTCTGAAGACGCGTTTTGTGCGTTGATGAGCACTACAATAGCAAGTGACAAGAACAGTGAGTGAAGTCACATGCAGGAAGTCGCTTTCCGCATTCACGACTTCCCGTCGACGTCGACCGCTCGTGGCAGGAGTGTTTCCACGTGCGAAGCATCGTGAATGCTCGCCTTCTGCACAGAAGCCTGACATGTGTGATGGCATTGATGGACGAAGACAATGATGAGATGGCTGACAATGGAAAAGGTGGAGTGCATCAGTCAAACATTGGGTCTGAACGCTTTGGCCGGAATGCCAAGGAAACCTTTCGACCTCGCCTCCCCCCCAACGTTTGGGCAATGCCTCTCCCTTTCTCTACATTCTTATATTCATTGGAACTTCAAGTTTACTCGTAACAGTCGATTCTTTGCAACGCTCAGACCGCAACTCAAGCTGATTGCTCTGCTGCATCTTGTGAACCGATACCGATACCTAGTACAACCGTCAAGTCTCTCAGCTCAGTTGCGCTTTGGCAGTCTGGAACTTTGAACATCCATTTGACGATGCTGGCCATTTCGAAAAAATCGATGCTCCCTCTGATCGTGGTGTGCGTGATCACTCATACAACGGCAACTCTGTGCCGGTCTAGTCTATCAAGTTGGTCCAAGCAAGATCAACACATCGCATGAATCTTCGAGTTCGCCAAAGCTTGATGGGTCGAAAGAGGAACGGGCCGTTGTGACACCGTGAACTGAACGATTTTGTGACCCTACAAAGAAACGACAAGAGAGATCACAGTAAGATGGCAGCTATTTTCCCATCGCAAGAGCTATGAGTGCTCTGAAACGGAGTCGTGCAAGTCTACAAAGCAACATATTCAACCTCTGCCGAATTTCCTAGAGGCTCTTCGGCTTTTCTTCATCACACCCAGCATTCATGTTGTCTGCTCATTGTGGATGCTATCAGGGGCAAAGAGGCTCTCAGGCGTCCAGAATCGTTCAATCGCTGACATCATGAACAGCCCGCCTAATGACATTGTTGTTGCACTCTGTCCAGCTCGGATCTTTGCTTGTTCTGAGACTTTCTCATCGAGGAAAGCGAGAAAGTGATGTGTCTATTTTGCGTTACATCGTCCTGCAAGGTCCAAGCCCTGTCGTCAAGATGGAATTACACAGCCTGGAACGCCTGAATTTTGGGATGAGCTATGCAAGTCAGCAACCTCTTGGACGTCTCATTGGACGACTTTCCCAAAGCGGCAACTTTGGACGCCTGATCGCCATCCGCCGATCAGGCTCCCCAGCGGCCATGTATAATCATATGGAGCAAGAGGCGTTGGTATAAAGGATTGGAATCCATCTATGTCGATAAATGTTCCAGCACACAACTCACAATCCTCGCTGCACTCACCTAGTCGATCGATCATGCTCCCACTTCTGCTCCTCGCCGGCGTGGCTGCCGCTTCACCAACTCCGTTGTTCAAGAGAGAAGTCTTCCAAAATGATGTACTCCCCGATGTCGACTTCGCAGACCCGTCTCTTTTCTACAACTATCTCGGATCTACAATATACGTCTTCGCCACCGCCGCGGGAGGCAAGTGTATCCCATACACTTCGACCATGAATTTTCCCTCTCGCAATTTCGCGCCTGTGCAGGAGCCCTTTCCGAGCGAAAATGCCCCTGGTTGGTCGCAACCTTGCTCGTCTTGGGCACCGGACGTCAATTATGCAGTGAGTTCGAGTCTTTCCCCTATTTTCGTTTATGTCGGACTGATCCACGTTTCTCCCAGCCCAACAACGGAAAATCGCATTGGATGTACTACGCCCCCGAGCTTAAGAACCAAACCGGCATTCACTGCATCAGTCTCGCAACATCCACATAGCCCAGTGGCCCATACATCGACACCTCGAGCGAGCCCATGATCTGTCCTGCCGCGGATGGCGGCGCGATTGATCCAGCTTTCTACAGAGACTCCTCCC
Organism: Cercospora berteroae; assembly: GCA_002933655.1. Taxonomy (NCBI): domain Eukaryota; kingdom Fungi; phylum Ascomycota; class Dothideomycetes; order Mycosphaerellales; family Mycosphaerellaceae; genus Cercospora; species Cercospora berteroae. The sequence goes on along the minus strand of PNEN01000543.1, from coordinate 30,773 downwards.
CAGCTGATGGATCATGCTACGTTCTCTACAAAATCGATACGCCGAACAACAACAAAGGCCACACAATGTGCGACGATAGCCCTAATCATATGAGAACACCCATCATGCTTCAACAGGTGGATTGCAATTCGGGACAGCCCACTAATGGCGGTCCGACGGAGATTTACAACAACAACGGCGATGTTGATCGATGGAATATCGAAGCACCATCCCTCTACCGTGGAAGCGACGGCACGTATTTTCTCTTCTACAGTTCTGGTTGTTATAGCAATGAGTCTTACACGTGGAACTACGTTACTTCACAGTTTTTGAAGGGACCATACGGCAATCCACAGTCAGTCGTTCGGTCGGGCGAGAAGGGCAATTCTGGTCCAGGAGGCGCAGACATTGTCCTTGGGGGCGCTTTTCCGGGAGCTGTTTCGTGGCACTCATTGCGAGGAGGTGACATCAAAAACGGCCGTCAGTTGAATGTGGGAACTATGCAGTATAATGGCGCCAGTGCTCAGGTTGTGTAGACTATCGGGATCATGTTACACATATAGGCTGTATTCTGTTGTGACCAGCTTCTTGTTGGCCATATCTTTGACTAGGGCACATGGAACAGCCAATATGATATCGTGTGCTTGCGTATGAGTATAATTTTCTAACAAGACATTGTCATGGCAGAAGCCTGTGAACTTTCATGCCATTGCAGAAACCTGTGGAACCAAGACGTGCAAAAGGAAGATGACCGAGCTGTACCACACCATTAGATTCAGTCTGGCTCCAAAAGCGGCGTGCCTTGTCTCCGGTACCTCATTGACGGGAAAGAGGCTGGCAGTGCCTCTGTAAGCTTCGATGGCGATGAAGACGTTCTTTAAGGCATGAGCATACTCAACACTGAGGCAATGACAGGCCAATCTTATTCATTCATGTTGTGAACAAAAGAAAGTGCGAGATGGGACGCTTCGGGATGCCATACAGTATTGGTCAAGAGAAGGGCCGTGGTGTGGAGCAAGGAGAGGTGAGTTTTGCACGCCAAGCAAGATGACTGCCTCAGGCCGCCGACTGCGACTTCTCATTACGATTCCATCCAGGCCTCTTCTTGACAACGCCACGCACCCGGAATACGTGTCGCTTGTGAAGAGATCGCTGAGCGCCGCAGCAGGACCCACCACGGTCTCGAGTACTAGAGCTGCATGCTGCTGATACTATAACAGTAAAGCCAAAAACGCCACTGGTACTGACTCATCAAGCAACAGGGCATTTATGCTTCGCTTTTGATTCAGCGCCAGAAAATGGACTTGCTTACTTCGTTCCAAAAATACCACCATGTCTTCGCCTGACGTCCTTGTCACAGGCTCCAGTGGCCATTTGGGCCATGCTTTGATGCTCGAACTGCCCAGATACGGGCACGTTCCTCTGGGCCTGGACATACTTCCCTCCGAGCACACAGCAATCGTAGGCTCCATCTCAGACCGGCCGCTAATCCAGAAGATCCTGCAAGAGAATTCCTCGATTCGATATGTGCTGCACACTGCAACCCTTCATAAGCCACACGTGGGCTCTCACAGCAAGCAAGATTTTATCGACACCAACATCACAGGAACCCTTGTACTCCTCGAAGAGGCTGTGAAGGCCGGTCATATACAAGCCTTCATATTCACAAGCACGACTTCAACTTTCGGGTCCGCTCTCTCACCTAAACCAGGACAACCGGCAGCTTGGATCGACGAGACTGTCACGCCTATTCCGAAGAACATCTATGGAGCAACAAAAGTTGCAGCTGAAGACCTCTGTCATCTGTTCTGGAAGGAGAGCCGCATGCCAACTCTAGTCCTAAAGACATCGAGGTTCTTTCCGGAAGAGGACGATGATGAGAAATCGCGCGCTTCCTATCAAGATGACAATTTGAAAGTCAACGAGCTACTCTACCGCAGAGCAGATATGTACGATGTGGTCTCTGCGCACGTCCAGGCAATTCGAAAAGCAAATGAAATCGGCTGGGGCAAGTTCATCATCAGCGCACCACCACCATTCCAGCGTAGCGACGAGTTGCTACGGGACCTTGATCAGCAAGCTCTAATAGCCATTCAAAATGCAATGCCAGAGCACTGTGAAATACTGCAGCAGCATGGGTGGAAGTTGCCGGAGCGCTTGGATCGCGTCTACGATTCATCTCGCGCGGTTACAGCTCTCGATTGGCAACCCAAGTACACTTTCCAGCATGCTCTTGAGCTGATCAGGGAAGGTAAAGATTACAGGAGTGACCTGACGCATAAAGTTGGCAAGCGGGGCTACCATGCGACGCCTACTGGAGTCTATACGGTCGACAAGTCCCAGTGACCAGCTTTAAATCCTCTTCGGCCGAGCGTTGCACTAGCGCAAGCGAGCTGAATTGCGATCAATCCTTCCGACACTTTCTTACATATGTTCAGTTCACCTCAACTCGCCTTTCACAATCTTATCGACCCCTCGTCTCTTCGCCATTAGCTCAAACACTTTATCCAACTGACAGCCGTGATGGCCAGCAAAGAACTAAGCATGACAGCAACGAATGCTTCAAACCAGATCGCCCTGATAAACGAATCTCTCACTGGACCTCCTGCTGAAGAACTCGTAAGGAGGTCTGGATCTCATCAACACAATGGCAATCCAGACAGACAACCTCTCAGGATTCTCGATAATGCCTCTGGCATCGGCACGCTTATCTTCCGTGCCCTGATCCCAAATCTCAACAATGACCAGATCGAGAAAATCACAGCCGGAGACCTTGATGATAGCTATCTCTCTTTCCTCCGCGAACGAGCCGAGACTGCAGGCCTCTCCTCCAAAATCGAAGCCTTGAAACTCAATCAGCAGAACCCTGGTCTCGAAAGCTCCAGCTTCGACTATATCTTCAACAACTTCGGCGTTTTCTTCGCGCCGAATGACGAAGCCGTGTTGAAAGAGACACTTCGCATACTAAAACCTGGCGGTACTGCGGGTTTCAGTTCTTGGAATCAGATATCCTGGTGGAATGAGATTCTGCTACCTGCGATGAAGAAGCACCTCCCTGAGGCGCCGGCACTTCCGAATCCAGCAGACTTGTTCCCAGCGAAGGGGTGGATGGAGACGGATGTCGTGAGAACTAAAATGGAGGGGGCGGGTTTCGGTGACGTGAGCGTTGAGATCTGGAGTTTCACACCGGACGTGGCAGCAGAAGATTTTGCCAAGGCTTGTGCGCATCTTGTGAAGGCTGTGGTGGCGAGGGCTTGGAAAGAGGAGGAGAGGGCGAAGTTTGGAGGGGACCGATTCGAGAAAGCTTTGTTGGATTACCTGAACAGCGAGTTCGAAGATGGGAAGTGGACTGGGAAGATGAAGGCTTTGCTGACAGTTGGGGAAAAAACCATAACTGAGTAATCTGGAAAATCGGGTGAGTACTACAGAGCTGATGGAATTGATCGAAGTTCTCATTTGACGCATGACAGTTTCAATTGTTACGTGCTACTTCGAGGTCAACATAAATTCAGACAGATAGGGACTGGACCGACAACACCAGAGCACAAATCCATACTCCTCTCGCCTTAGATATAGGTCCTCCTCTTGCCCTATCGCAAGCCTACCAGTGCACCACTCTCTCATAAGTCTTCTTCGCAAGATGAACTTCTCGCTTTCCCACAGAGGATCGCTTCTTCAAAGCATTGCCATCGATAGTCAAGCAACCCTCGACCTTCTCGGCGGCGCAAAGTGGCGTCAGCGTCTTGGTACGTATATCACAATACCGTCCCTTCGAATCGACGAAATCTGGTCCCCAGGAAGTCGCAGACTCGCAAAGCTCCTTTGCAGAGTGTTGCTCGATGCTCGAAACGATCAGCTGTTCCGTCATCCACTGTGGACGAACTGAAACATCGCGTTTGGCTGGGGTTCCTTCGACGGGCGTGTTATCAACTCCGTAGATGGTCGATTGACAAGCATGGTTGTTGGAAACAGTGTCACCGGCATTTTCGCCATGAGCTCGTGTACGGAATTTCATCGAGGCATGGGAGCCGGTTGTGTGGTCACCGTCGAACCATGTGCACATATGGGTTGCCGTCTTTGTCTTTGCCGGCCTCTTGGGTCTGTGTGTACCAGGTCTCGCCGCAGAAGGAGCTATTCAAACTTGTCAGAGAACACCATTGTATGAATATCGCGGAAGAAAGGACTTACCTAACATCACCCGTCCAAGCACCGCCTGGGCTACCATCATGCATCTTGACAGTGATCCAGGCAACACAAACAGCATCATTGTCAAAGGTAACGTCGACGAAATTAGCCTGTGTGTCCGGAGCACCCTGATCGACAGTGCTCGAGAATAGGCCTCCTTCTGCAACACTACCTCATTTGCCTTCGCCGAGGTATTGATTGTCAGCGTCGTAGGCATAGACCTGTCATTTGAGTCAGCATATTGGCCTCAAAAGTAATGACTCGTTTGGCAGCTGTACCGCTTTGATGCCTCCTCCAGCCTCGGTGAGGTTAGCTGCAAGACCAGCTTTGACGCTGATGATAGCTCCGTTTGGTCCATTGTCGCCTGGGAAGTTGCTCTTGGCGAACTGTTTCCAGTCAGTAGATGGAAGTCATCTGGGTATGAGAGTACTTGCGCTGGTGGTACCAAGCACGCCGCTGACCAGTCCCACGGCGTTGAGGAAATCCGTCATCTTGGAAGGTCGAAGGTCGTTGTGAGGCTGGTAGAGGGATTGAAACTGGTAATCGATATCTTGAGTGTGCTGAGGACTGATACACTTGTCGGTGGGCTCTCCTGAGGTATATATGCGGCATTCTACAATATTCCCCCATCTTCCCATTTTAGTTCGTTCTTCCATGATCGGGTAGAAGGTAGCATTGCATTGTTACAAATCTCGTAGCAAGGCTGATGGACCGGAAGGACAGTGAATCCTCCAACACACATAGCTAGCATGCTAAGCGGAACATCAGCATACAACAGCAGACCAAAAAGCATTCTACCGACTCGCGAAGGAATGCGAGAAGGAATTTTGCCTACGCTAAGCAGATGGATTTGCCTACGCTAGGTAAAGCACACTGCCTACGCTAAACGAAGGACGCTTCCTGCGATCCACAATGCCAAATATTGAGCTCATACGCATCGCTCGATTCCTTGGATACCACTTGACCTCACGTTTCAAAATTACTACAACTCCCCGTCGTCTTCCCACAATCACATCATCCCCAACCCGACCAACAAACCCATCCTCCCCTCCCCCTCACTCAGCCCGACATGCATCACCGCCTCCACCTCCTCGTCCTCGCCATCTGTGCATGGTCAGTCCTAGCCGACGTACCAGCATGCTCCAAAGGCGGCCAAGTCGACGGCCAAAATCCAATCGGACCATGGACTACTCGTATGTCATTTCACACTTTGAACACAGCAACAAGCAACATTTGCTGACCCAAACAAGCCGAGAGCTGCGCGGAAAAATGCTACTTTCAGGAGACAGATAGCAGTAGTTCGAATTATCAGATGCAGTGCAAAGGAAAATGTGGATATGAAGTTCCGGCTTGCGGTACTTCGGTTTGTCCTCCTGGGGCGTATACTTGCACTGGTGAGTTGGCGTCCGCTTTTGTGCTGTTTGACCACGTAGTAATCCAATCATCGTGGTAGCTGAACAGATTCTGCACGAATGAGCGAGGGAAGCTATGGGTTGTCGCGGCTTAGAATCCAATATGCTTCGCGAATTGTGGCGTGTGGTTATCTTGAACAGTTGGGCAATGGTGATCGGCAGACTAAGATATATTTCGAGGGCCTCCTGCTTCTCACAACAATATTTCTTCCGCTGCCGAGTCCTGAGCTGTAGTCTTCTTGTTCGGCCATGAGAAAAGATCTCTTCATGTAAGATTCGTCAATACGTGGGCAGCGTGATGTGAACGCCGCAGAGTGATTTGTAGCATACTAGATTTCCCATTAGCAAGAGAATCTTGGCATGATCGTATCGTTGGGAGTTGATGTACAAATTGTATTACCTTCTGACATCGTATGCAGCAGTGCCGCTGCTATCAGTGTCTGTATTGACGAGTTCCGACGACGTAGCTCTAATGTACACTATCGAGCAAGAGCTCAATGTTTCCTTCTTCAAAACCCAATGTTATCATTTCTTAACTCTGTCTCCAGCTAAACAGCCAACAACACCGCGACGGCTGCAGATACCATGATCGTAAGTCCCACACGACTGCTCACGCTCGCAGCCCCATTGACGCCCTTGTTGAACATGACAGCATTGACGCATCCATCTTTATCACCAGGATGTTGGCCGTATTCGAGACTTGATACCATTATGCTCCTAGCACTGAAAGGCAGCGTACAGCAAAGTCCAGCCTCATTCTCGCAATTCCACGAGTACCGTTTTCCGGCACTCTCGTTGGTACCGCTCCCAGGGCAGCCGGGTTCGCTGAAGACGCGCAGCCATAGATTTCCGAGCCTCTCTGAGTCAGTATCTTGTGAATTGGGGTCCGCACGACGCTGCGTGTAATAGATTTGGCTGTAGTTGAAAGTATTGGGAGACCATCCTGGTGCATCACTATCTGAAGAGTTGAAGAGACTGTACCTTACGCCATCGAATTGCATTGCCGTAGGAGGAGGGTCACTCGGCAGTGCGTAGGTTATGTTTGGGTTCATGAAGACAGTCTCAAGATCCATGCACACCGGTTCATCGTAGCCGCCGATGCGAACGATGATTGTGGCAGCTTCGCTTGGCATATCTGGAGAACGACCGCAGTCTGCTGCACGTGGATCTGAGAACGTGATGTTCATCATTGTATTGTTCAAGACGGGAGATGGCAATGGCGGGAGCTCATCTGGGCTGTTGGACGTTAGCTGCTCGAATGCTGGTCCCGAATTAGAATACTGACTTGGAGGAAGGCAATAGCCAAAGTGCTGCCAGAAGAATACCATTGCCCATCATGGCTCTTCTGATGATTGGATGGAAGAAGTAGTGGAATCAGTCCTTCGGCTGATGGATGTTTGTCTGCGGTGCCTCCGATGCCAAAGAGCTTGAATGTGCAACAAATATGCCCGACAATTCGGCTGCCATCATCGTTAGTTCTAATGTGATATTTACTCCAAAGTTCATGGTGACATCAGAAGATGAACGCCATGGATTGTGGAGGCAATCCTTCGGCAACGTTAGTTGAAGGACAGTTGCATCCGCTAGCTCACGAAGCTTCTGCCTTGTTGGCTCGGAAAGCTATGCGAGAGCGTCTGTTCCACGAATCATGCCATCAGTTGTTGGTAGATCTCTTGACTGCGTCTTAATAGCCGCACACTCTTGCATGCGTTGCTAATAGCTTGGTGCCGTTTAAGACTTTGTCGCCTTGGCGCTGTGGAGGAGACTGTCTCGCGGGACCGACGCAAGTGCAGGTCAGCGTTTGGGTTCTCTGCTTGTTGGAGGCACTGCGATGCGACAAAGCTTAAGAAAGTGCCGCTCGTGGCTGACAGAGCTCGCGCCGAGATATACCATATGCATCGCGGTCCAATTGATACAAACGATTTCTCGATATTTTGATCAACTGCGGTCTTGAGCTGCCCTTGGCAG
>PNEN01000543.1:0-22896 GCA_002933655.1 Cercospora berteroae | reverse complement strand
CCTCCCAACCGTTTCCGTTCCCGCCTCTACTCCACAACTGCTCCTTAACTGGCTAGCAACTATGTCCAAACTTAAGACATACTCCTTCTACTAAGACTATAATAAGGCTATCGACTAAGGCCTTACTATAGATATCCCTAAGGCTATAATAGTTAAGGGCTAGTTAACGGCCGGCTAAGAACTAACCTCGATAGCCTTTAGGATATCTATAGTAAGGCCTTGGTCGATAGCTTTGTTATACTCTAAGTAGGAGGAGTATGTCTTAAGTTTGGATATAGTTGCTAGCTAGTTGAGGAGCAGTTGTGGAGTAGAGGCGGGAACGGAAACGGTTGGGAGGTGCTACACAACTGTCTGTTAGCTGGTTGGCAGTCAGTTGAGTGCCAGTTAAGAAAACGTACGTGGTAGTTGTGGATTGTAAAAAGGTAAGTTAGTTCAAGCGGTCGCCTCAGCTTTCCAGCGGTCGCGCCAAGAAACATGGCGTCAGGCTTGGCGCTTAAGCGGTCTCGTCAGCCGGCGCCCGAAGCTTAAGCAAGCCTTTTCATGTGCCGGGGCGTGCAGCCGACGGTAGCCGAAGCTTATTTTATTACAGCCATGCGACCATCGTCCTCTGATCGATCGATGTACGCTTGAAAATGCCATGCCAGACGTGATAGACCCCACGAGGTAAAGCCAACATAGAATTCCATGCGAGCTGTGTGAGCTGCATTCACACGGCGACTATTGGATCCTTCGCCTTTGCTAACTGTGCCTCGAGGAAGGATGCATACAAACAGCATGTTTGGCGTCTCTGCTCGCTATGCAACAAAACAGAAGCTCCAGGAAGTGCAAGAAGCGTTGCTTGAATTTCTGCAGTTGATGGCCCAGTGCAGTACTCCATGGAGGGAAAATTGTGCCAAACTGCCTTATTCATGGCTCATGGTGACCATACGACATCGGCGAGTGCTTCGACCTCTCAAATGCAGTTCTGCGGACATGCACCGGGCCGAGCCCCCCGAAGATCTGCGTATCTGGACAATGGAAGCCACCTTACACAATGGTCAGCTTGGGACAGTCAAAATCAGCAACATGGGCCAGAAGCAGCGTGGACGACCACGCAACAAACCAGTGGACAATTCACAACATCGGCACAAGCCTCAGCAGCGGAAAGAGCTCTGGCTAGTTTGGCGAGCTTGACAGACGCTGAGCTGCTGCAAGCTTTCCTGTCCAGCTTGCAAGACAACCAGCTTGAGGATGATGTGGGTGTCCGGAAATCGACTCAAGCTCCATCAGAACCCATTTGCTACGAGCATGGTTGCAATGGACGGCGGTTTTCCTCCTTCGAGAACTACAGGCGGCATGTGCGAGAGAAGGATCCCGAGCGGACGGTCACATGTCTTCTTCGCGATGCGAAATTCACCCGCAAGAGCAATCTGATGCAGCATATAAGCCAGTCTCGATGCAGGGCTCTGCGAACGCTCCAGCGGCAAGATGGATGCGAGGGACGGTATTTGGCGTAGTTCGGCCCAGGTTCATATTCTTGTAGAAGCGACGAGCGGGCGGAGGAAGTGGGTATTGCATGGCGGAAATCTGTTGTCGCAAAGCTCGAGCAGCTGACTGAAGTGGGATTGTACTCAAGCACGGACGGAAGCCAGTTCTTCGTCCATACAGCATCTGAGAAATGATGGAATATGTGACAAAGCTGTTCTCGACGAATGAGAAAGAGATTGATGGCAAGCTACATCAAAATTTAGCCAGCACGACCGGCAATCCGATGGCCGGAAGCACTCGCTATTTACCCCAGGCCCCGCGTGCAGGGATCACTGCATAATCCGTGACGTAGAACTACTTCTTCACTATCGCAGACTGTCTCGGTGTCCTTTATCCACTCCCACTACACCTTCTCATAAGCCTGAAAGGCAACAGAAAATGGCATCTGTAGAAGCTCTCCCACGAACGCACTTGCTGTCCCTCCCACCCGAAGTCCGCGAGGAGATCTACCGTCTCCTCCTCTGTCCCGCAGCGAACCGTACGGTGCTCTCGGACGAATACATCACGTACAACTATGGACCCGCTCTACAGCTCCTGCTCACGAACCGTCTCATCTACGTTGAAGCCCGCAAAGTCTTTCGCGATCTGAACCAATTCGTCCGCATCGAAACCCCATGGCCCGAGGCACGCAACCACGTAGCGACCGAAGGCCACGTGCCCATCATAATCGCCGACGAGAAAGCTGCAAAATTCGATAAGCATGTTATGGTGATGCGTATCGATGCCCCGCAGCATTCGAGCTTGCAATGGGACGGTCAGAAATTCGTCATCTTGGCAGACGATGTGGACAAGTTCGCGGAGATGTGGATGTATTCGGGTCTCACGCATCCTGGCCTCAATGAGCACTTGCGACTGATCCTAGAATTGCGAGATCCGCATCGTCTAGAGGGAGAGGAGAAGAAAATGTCGGAAGCCTTGCAGAGGAAGTTGTTGTTGCCGTTTGGTGCGATCAAGAACTTGAACGCTGTGTCGAGAGAGGATGGGACAGTATTTACCGGAACACTACGGCCGTCTCCCAACATCGAGAAAGAGTTGAGAAGACTGCAGACCGAGCCTTATCACAGCCCGGAGCATTGCTTGCGAGAGGCCACGAGGCTGAAATTCGAAGGGAATGCAGAGCTGGCGAAACGCAATTTCCAGGGCGCGCTGAAGATGTACAACAACGCGTGGAAAGCGATGCATATTGTGTTGAAGGGGAAGCAGCGCCATATCCACGCTGATGCATTCTTTGCGCGAGAGCTGCGGGAAGAACCGTACACCGGAAAGAACGGACAAACGGAGCGCTTGATGCTGAGGATACAGCTTGTGGCGAACACATGTGAAGTATACCTGAGGATGAAAGAATGGTGGCTGTGCCATTTTTGGGGAATGCGGACGATTAACATGCTTCGAGATGCGATACATAACGAGAATGCCGAGCTTTTGGCTCCTGAAGACGAAGCTGTGCGAGAGTTTCCGGGCGCTGCTCAGATGGGGAAGATTTACTACCGGACTGCAGTCGCATCCAAAGAGCTTGGTAATGAGTATGAAGCTCGGAGATTGTTGAGAGTAGCAAGGGCCTACCTGCCGGACGATGAAGCTGTGAAGAGAGAAATTGCGGCGACAGCGCTGAGTCTTGGAGGCCCTTCGCCTCATCCATGGGCTCGTACTTTCGCGCCCCAAAGCTGAGTTCTTGCTGGGAATTTCTAGTGACTGACATCGACATCAGTCTCCCTATTGTCGGCATTGATCGGTTCGTCACAATCTTCACATGCGACTTGCATCGATCAGGACAAGTGAGGTAACCAGGTGCAAACGAAGAGCTCACTTCTTGGTCAATCATCCAATGTGCTTCGCACCCTCCAACTCATTCCGAACATCCACCTCGACTTCTTTGCATGCGACATTGGAATCTAAGCATTAACACTTACACCATTCACCCACGCCAGTGAGGTACGGAACGGCGCCAACAGTGACGCCGCGCTAGCGCAATTTTATTCCACAACGAGTTGACAACGACTTTAATTGTCGAACGCGACGACCTTACCGCAGTGCGCTCTCGTCCCACCAACACAATGTCGACAGCAGAGGAAAGCTTTGCTTCTGCTGAGGGAGCCAGTAACGTGCCTGGCCAGCACTCAGCATCTGATGCAACAAGTTGCTCAACACCACAATCGGGAGGAGTTGGTGGACTCGAGGGGGTTCGCAAAACGTCTCGAGTCAACTTTTGTGGCACTTCGTTCCACAACGGTTTCCAAGAGATCACCTTCTCCTCATACGTCAAACGAGCTCTCGATCACCCGGAAGCACGAACGAATCGTGTTACGAACGTCAATCTCCGAGAGTTCTTGGTAAAGAAAACAGTTCAGGAAAGTCGGACCCTACGGAGTGATCCCGAGTACGATGCCCTCCGTTTCGACATTCCGCCAACCCCGCACGTTGCGCCCACAGGATATGATGAGATCCACCTCAGAAATGTTTTCAACCATGACATCGCATTTGCAGCACTGAAGCATACCAGAGCGGAGAAATTGATCGAAGATCGCGGGCTGGTCATCGAGTACTCTGTCGCTGATGCCCATTTTCTGACCATCTTCGGTCATCTTCGCACGCCACCACATGATCCAGCATTATTGGAGGGCATTTCGTCGAACACCAGCTATGAAGTCTACCACGACTTGCGAAGTGGCGTCGATATCGAGACTCAATTTTTGCACTTGGGCATTGAAGGCTACCTTGACCTGGGCGCCGAGATTCCTGAATACGACTTGCCACACGTGGAGGCTTTGCATGATGTCTACAAGCGGCCTTATCTGGTGCGCCGCATAGAGGACTTAAACTTCGTCAAGGCATGGGAGAGTTTGACGAAGTCAGATTGCATGATGTGGTATGCCAGAGATCTGAAAGCAGACAAGTCTGTTTGGGTCACGGTCTCCTTCCACGATGGGATTCGAAAGGGGGACGGTGGTGATAGATTGGGCTTCACGATGGATCTCAACACTGTCACTCTTCCGTATCATTGCGATTTGGACGGTGTACGGAGAGAGGAAGCGATTGAAGCACACAGAGAGTTTGAGCGATTGGAGGCTGAGCGGAAGGCAAAGGAGCAGAAGGAGCTCGAGCGAGCGGCAAAGCTGGCCGCAAAGCTGCAGGAGCTCCTCGCCCGAGCAGAAAAGCGGAAGGCACGGGTTGCGGAGAAGAAGAAGGCCGAAGAAGAGCGAGAGGCTGCGATGAAGCAACAAACAGAGCGCGGGCCGAGTTCGAATCCACTGGCTGCGAAGAAGAGAAAAGTCGAAGACGAGCGAGAAGAACCAACGGCGAAGAACCGAAAGACCGAACACGAGCAGAGTTCAGACTCACTAAGTGCAAAGAAGAGAAAAGCCGAAGACCGGCAAGATGCACAGGCTGTGAAGAAACAAAAGATCGAGCACGAGCACGAGCTGAGTTCAACCACACCGGCCGCAAGGAAGAGAAAAGCAGAAGACGAGCCAGAGGCATCAACTGCGAAGAAGCAAAAGACTGAGCACGTTCAGAGCTCAGATCCACAGGCTGCAAAGAAGAGAAAAGCCGCCGACCAGGAGAATGTACAGGTTCTGAAAAAGCAAAAGACAGAGAATGGACAGAGTGTGGGTGCACAAGTTGGGCCAGGGCAGCCACAGCCTCAGAAGTCTCCGGCGACACAGCCCAGCATGGAGTAGATGAGGCCGTATGACGGAGACCGACAGCCACCTGCCCACCCAAGAACATTCCACAGAGTGGTGGCCTTTGTTTAGTATAAGGAGCATTGATGCCCTCCCTACTCTTTGGACTCATAACGAGTAAAGATGAATTGTATAGATGAAGTACAAATCGAGAACATGACTCGAATCATATTCAACTTGGAATTCTACCCCAAGAGCTTGCTCGTTCCCCATAGAGACAAAGGTTCTCTTGCTTTCCCCGGTTAGCATCCAGTAAAAACTTGCGATGCAGCAGCAAGTGAGCGTAAAATGACACGAGTACAACGTACGAAGAGCTATCAGAGTCACGTCGACCATATCCCATCTACTCTGTATCATGAATCCCTCCACCCAAAATCAAACCCCCATCTAAATCATAAACTCCATCCGATGAATCTCCGAATCCTTCGTCCACCTCCTCAACCTCTTCCCATAAAAATAAAGCGGAACAGTCAAAACAACCGGCAACATACTAACCGCAAACTGAACCATAAAAACCTTTGTCCACCCCTCCCTCATCATCATAACATCAAAAACCCAATAACTCAAACAAAACCCCAAAACATTCTTCAAAACCGTCCCCACAACCATAATCTCCCCGGAAATAGGTTTATAACAATCAATCGCATAAGCAATCGCAATCGAAGGGATAGAAGTCACAGCTAAACCCGAGAAACCGAAGCCGCAGACGATGATGGCTTGCCAGGGCCAGTGGCGTTGATAGCCGATGGCGCCGACGATGTGGGAGATGATGAAGAAGCAGCAGTATGGCAACAGAGCTGGGAGGCGCATTTCTGCTTCGCGGATTCCGTTGTTTTTGAGGGTCATTTGGCGGGCCCAGTAGTCGGAGAGGGGGCCGGATGTGAGGAGGCCAATGAGGCCGCCGACGAAGAAGGCGAAGTTGGAGTAGCCTACGGCTGAGGGGGTCCAGTTGTAGGCTGGGGAGCTGAAGAGGCCGGATTCGGTGAGGTTGAAGAGGAGGAGGAGGTCGGCGGGGCCGGCGAGCATGAGGGCGGACCAGAAGACGATTCTGTGGGAGGTGTTAGTATATGGTGTATATTGGGAGGGCGCAGTTGATACTTACGGGTTGAAGAAGACGATGATGGGCGTGGTGATGTCTCGAATGATGAAGCTCATCCATCGGCTGTCTGGTTTGGTGAAGGGTGCAAATTGGGACTTGTCAGGACGGCCCTTGCGAATGTATTGTCCAGATATGGCGTCGTCATTGCTGTTCACTTCCGAGTCGACAACTCTTCCTTGCGCTTTTGACTGATCATCGTGACCCTTCGGTGGCTGGGATGTGCGCGAACTCGAACGATGATACTTCGTCTCTGGGTAGCAGAAGACCAGCAGAATAGTGACGAAAGCGGTGAGTGCGGTAGAGAGCCAGAAGAAGCTGCGCCAGCCATGGTGGCTGCCAATGGTACCAGCCATGATGGGTCCGAGGAAGGCTCCCGAGAAGTAGAAGGTGAAATACGCTGCCATCCATGTCCCTCGTTCATGGAGGAAGAACATATCCGCAATCGTCTGAACCATGATAGTTTCACTGGTCGCAGCAACGATGCCATTGCACGCGCGAGCGGCCAATAGACTTTGATGGCTCGAGGCAAGCGCTTGCCAAATGTTGGTGAGGACGACCAGAACGCCGAAGAAGATGGCCGTGGGTCGTCGACCAAAGATGTTGGAGATCGGAACGATCAAGACGTTAGCAAAACCCAGAGTGATCACATTGAGCCCTGTGAGTAGCGAAAGTTGTTGCTGATCTAGGTGGAACTCCTGTCCCAAGAATGGGAATAGTGGCGCCAGAGAGAGGGCGGTGCAGACTAATACCCAGACGTAGAGTAGTTGTGAGATGGCAACAATGAGTTTCCACGTCGTACTCCAATTCAATGGATCAATGGCGTTGTTCGAAGGCTGCGGAACGAGGCTGTCGCGCTGTCAGCTAAGACGCTCAGGATCAGTGTGTGTTTCTGCATACACTGAGCCTGTGTCGGCACCACCAGCATGCGCGAAATGGATGCCCCCAAAGTCTTTCATGACTTCGGTACCTGGTATGATCTCGACGTCAAGTTGCTCTGGAGCGAAATGCTCTTCCGTCTTGTCTGCCATTGTCGCCATTGTGTGGGCAGAAATTGATCTTCAGTAGAATGCCAAAGCGACCGACGCCGTTCTTATATCAGATCCAATGAGTGTAAAGAAGTCAGCAAGACTCCTCGGCTCCCCCGACGACAAAAGGCAAGCGGTCAATGAATGTCACAAGTAAGCAGCATGAGCTCAGAAATCGGAGGAAAAGGTTGCATGGGGTCGACGCGCAACGACCGAGTACACATACATGTACACATAGGGAACAGGGACAAACGAATGGCTGGGAAACGGCACCGAGCAGCGTTTCTCCTGTTCAAGCCGACAGTTTCTGGCAACGTCGCCGCGACCGCGAAGGTGCCGACTGTGAAGAACAGCGGTCAGCTACAACGGCAAGGCCGCCTGGGGAGCCTCATTATATGTTCCAAGTGGTCGAGAAATGCACCTGTACCAATCTGGCATCAGCGTGCATCCGACGAAGTATCTGCCATTAGTAAATGTCAGCTGCATCGTCGGGTCTACCATCTTGTGCGCGGCGTAGTAGGGCTTCTGGTCGGATAGTCGCTCGTGATGGCCAGCACCACCGCCATCGCGCATGAAATCGACTGTTATCGAAGCAACACAGCATGAGATGTAGATGCTGAGAGCGGACGCGCCGTTTGGCGAAGGGATGTCAGCCCAGAGAGGGAGGTTCGGAAGTGGATCCGTAACGCGCGAGCAACGGCGTACAGTTTCGTTTGTAGCCCCTGACGAGCGAGGCAGAACGAAGGGAGCATTGAGGCTTGCTGGAAGATATCGCTCTGGTGAGGCTGATGGGGTCTGTGGCCGCTGAACGATGCTCTGTTGCTGAGTCCCCGTCTCGCTGGAAACTCCAGGTCCAGCTCGCCGATCGCCCACGGCCATTGCTCCTGGCCTGAACTCCAGGTTGTTTGATGGTCCTCATCAGCGTGACGACGAGCAGAGCTCCATTGACGAAAGTGGCAATGCCAGGACCTTGATCGCTTTGTCATGCACTGTGCTCGTTCGTGGCGAGAGGGCGGGTGTTGGAGGATGGGGTGTGGAGTGTGGAGTTTTGCAGGTCGAGCGCCACAAGGAACGGGCCTTCTGCACACGCATCCTTGTCGACCTCACAACGCCCATGCCAACTGCTCGCTCACCTTGGCCGTTCCCACGCCACGGATGGGGTCATCGAAGCGTCACGGGCACCGGTATCGCCGTGCCTGGCTGCGTGGTCTGACACGATCTCCGATGCCATGCCATCCCATCCCGTCCGAGCCTCGCGGGCGTCGCACCGGCGAGTGATGAGGACGCCGTGCTTGCCGCCGAGCTCCGTCGCAGCAGGAGCAGGTGGAGGAGGAGGGGAAGGAGGAGGGTTGTGCATGGCAGGACTGCAGTGCGCTCAACGCGTGGACGGACAAGGATGGTGGAGGCAACGGCCCAGCTGTGCCATGGTTTGTGGCATGCTCGGTTCATGTAGCGACCGCGCAGGCCTCCAAAGCACGTCTGTGGTTCCGCACGGCAGTGGTACGGTGACAGACATGCATTCGCACTCCATCGTCGCCATCGATAGCACTTTGCTCATCTTCACATCACTCTCCGCGCAGGCAGGTCCTCAATAGTACTTACTTCGCCCCAGCACTCGTCCGCGGACGCCTTCCCTGTCGAGGCCGCGCGAGCTCTCGCGTGACAAACATACCACAGGTACGCCATTGATGGTTCTCCAGTCACGGTCACGATCAAGCAATTCCTCAGTCCATCCCCGCGAGCACACGACACCTGCCTGCTACACCTGCGCCGCGAGCTGTGCCAGAGCAGTCCTGCGATTCCCATCGAGGAAGCTCTTTCCACCATCCTCAGTTTTCACCACAACACATTCTCCCTCGGACAGCTTCATCACCAGCAGCGACCTACACTAACATGACTTCGAAGCAATCGGATAACCCCACCAGTTCCCCACAATCTTCGATCGATGCCATTGTCCAGGCACCCGTAGCCAAAGTCGTCGGAGCACTCCGGCCTCTCGTCAGCCTTCGCCCGTCCTGGATTGGTCCCAAAGCTCCTGCTCGACCTGTCACCCCAGGCGCCGTCGCCATGACCATCCCCGTCACGATGGAATACACATCGCCAGGTCTGCAGCCGCCTGTCTACATCGCAACCTCCCTCAGTGACCCACAATGGGAGCCAATCGAGATGGAAGGCACCAAGAATGAGGGCGGCGAGTACAAGTTTTCCAAAACTTTCAATGTGCAGGAGGGCGAATATCAGTACAAGCTGCGTCTCGGGCCGGGAGATTGGTGGGTTTGTGACGAACATGAGCCACAGGTCGACGATGGCATGGGGAACAAGAACAACCTGGTCACTGTGAAGCCTGGTCAGCCGCAACACGATCGGACAGACTCGGTACATGACCACGGCGTGCCATTGATGCCGCACGAGAGTGCCAATCAGCCTCCACCTGTTTCGCCATTGCTACAATCGGAACGCAATGCCCCTCCTGCCACTCCCGGTGTAGAGCATCAAGCGCCGTTCTTTGCACACGAAACGCTGGCACCAGCCAAGTCGGCCGAGAAGCACGACGAGGAACCCGAGCATGAGCAACACAGCCCACTCCTTCCTCATGAGTCTGCCTCTCCTCTGCACGAGGCGGTGTCACCTTTGTTCCATCACGAGAGCACAGCCATTGATGACCAAAAGCACGAAGATCACCCGGACAAGTCGCCTTTGCTGGGCCGTAGAAAGCACAGCGGAGACTCGATACCACAGGAAGTAAGCCGAATCATGCTTGTGGCGATACGTTGACGCTCGCGTACTGACACCATCTTAGGCGGATCCCAACGAACCCGGACTTGAGCATTTCCCAACGGATCATAGTGGCATCCTTGATTCTATTGCTCGCACCAAGAAGTCGTTGGCCGAAGATCAAACGCACGACGATCACTCGCCCTCTCCTTCCCCTCCTGCAAAGGCTGTGAAAGCATCTCCCAGCATGCCTAGCTTGGCAGAGGACGCCAAGGAAGAGGAGCTGGCAGATGCGAAGAAGAAGCCTCAGGTCGCAATCGCAGAAGGAGATAACCGACCTGCAGCTCCTATCACACCACCGATGACACCCACGAAAGAAAAGCAGGCCGATCCGATCATCGAGCGCATCCAAGAGAAGGCTCTGACAATCAAGGAGACAGTGCAGGCAGCGGCAGGACAGGCTGCTGAGAAAGTCGACAAGACGAACTACTCCGCGATGTATGTGATCATACAAGCTCTGCCATTTGCACTTTACTGACCTAATTCCAGCCTCACTGGGTCCGTGTTCGCTTTTGCAGTCGCTCTCACTGCAGTCGGGCTCTGGTTTTTCTCGGAAGGTGGCAAATCACTCGACGTTATGGACTCGTGAAATCTGCAAGAGGGGCGACTATACAATAATACGGCAGCGAAACCACTCCTATTCCATCGAGCATTGATCCACAGTGCCTGGTCGATTGGGTCGGTGAAATGAATGATTAACGATGATGGCGTTACGAGACATGAAAATGTGGAATGATCAATTGGGCATGGGCAGGTCCTGGTATTGAGCACGGCGAGTTGTCGTCCGCATTGTATTGGAGTAGGTTGTAGCGTGCAATTCGACACTTCTGCGCTTTTCTCTTCGGGACAGTACACATTCTTCGCAATAGCTCAACAGCTATCCATTCGGGAACGAGACGAAGACAATGTGCAGAGTGCGGCTACTGTCAAGGTTTGGCACAGCAATCTCACGCCTGCATCGATTGTGTCTACTTCACGCGGCATTTTTGCCTCACAGAGCAGCACGAGCATAACGTGGCTGTTGCACATGGTTCGGCGATCGCATGCAGGATGCATTCACGTTCCCGCTCCGACACGTGAGTGGTGGCTGCTAGCGTTCCCCATTTAGCGTCGAAGCTTCATCATGGACTCGGTCTTCGTGAAAGCGCAAACCATCGGCACGTCTCCTCGGAGCACATGCACATATTGTTTGCGCAAAGCCCTTGACAAACCGCAATCGTCACCATCCCGGTCCCGCAGCGGCTCTGCTTGCCACGAGTTTCGTGTGCCAAACTCTGAACCTCCCGTCTCGTCATATTTTGGCGGCCACTTCAAACGATCGGCGAACACACTCCTTACACTCTGGCCAGCGATTACGCGGTTTGCGTGCAGAGTTGAGCGCGGACTACTATCGCTTGATTCCCCAATCCAGCCACTGTAAATCGCGACGATCGTCTCGAGTGGACTCGACACCGAGTACATCCCCGCAACACGACTCGGCCTTTCTCCTGCAACGTCGACAAGAGCATAAATCAGTGCGACCATACTGTACCGACGAAGCATAGATCTAAGAGCCTGGGAAAACGCAGCTGTGGCGTAGAATACTTCAGCGCACCACGGCGCCGGCCGTGTGGCCACGGTAGTAGAAGGGAAGGAGAAGCCACGAGTACACTACGTGGCCAGGAGTTGAGGCAGGAGGAATCGTAGACCTCAGGACAGAGCATTCCGCGGCCAGCGTGCCAGAGGTTGCGCTGTACGCAGCCGAGTCGGATGTGGTCTCCATCTTGCGATGGATCCGCAAAGCCAGTCTTTTACCCCGTCGTTCAACATCAATAACAACAGCAACACTACGGGCATCATTGGCGGTAGCAACGGCGATCACTGGAGGGTTCAAAACGATTTGGTTCGTGTGCAGCAAATTCAGGCGGAACACGCCGAGAGGATAGCGAGGCTGGAGAGAAAACAGGACGACGATGCTCGGATGAAGAGCGTATGGGGGAACCAGTCGCCTTTTCCGAGTGTGCTGAGTGGGACGCCGCAGCACGGTATGTTCTCCATATACCTACAGCGGGCTGTGATAGACATGGACTGACGACTTTGCAGGGCCGCTCCAGCAGCCTGCTGCAGATCGTTTCGCAGGTTTCGACGACGAGGCCAACAACCTCATGAGCAGCCTCCACTTGGACGCCGAAGAGGAGCCTCGGAGTAGAGCCTTGGGCGCTACTTCGAGAGCGAACAGTGTACGATTCGATGAGAGCGCGAATCAGAACCACTTTTCCCATTCTTCGAGGCCTTCTATGGATTTCTTCTCTAGGACAGGGAGCGGATTGGGAGGACTGCAGATGACCGAGCGAACTTCGTCACATAAGTCGGAAGGACGTGCCAGCTCGGTGCATTCAATGCGCTCTGCAGCTTCTGGTCGTGCGAGTAGCCTCAACTTGGATACTGCTGCTTATGGACTGGATACTGCACGATCGCCCTCGGAAGCACCAGGCCTGGCTCCGGGGCTTCTACTGTTAGGCGCTGTTCCTGCTATCATACGGTGTTGGATGAACACGAACTTCAAGCATGATGCTCTGCTGTATGCTGCAGTGTGTACAGGGTCATATAAATCATTTCTGGATTTGCGACTCATTCAGAAATTGGGATTCGAGGATGTCATCGTTGCTCACGAGGAAGGCTACCGGACAGTCGAGCTACCCATCTACTTTCCGGAGGCTGTACCTCACCCTGCTTCTTCCAGGTCAAGCAGTCCTGCGCCCCAGCTACCTTCGCTCCGGATCGACTTTCGCGTGATTGAACAAGTAACGCACGACGAAAACGACAAGTCAATACAGATTTTCATCGGAAGCGATGTTCTTCGAGCACACAATGCGGATATTCTGTTTTCATCCAACAGCATGACACTATACGATGACGAGCGAAGCAAGCTGAGCATACCACTATCACGGCCTGAGAACGAAGCAGCCTTCAACTCATTGCACGTTACCAGCGGATCGCTGCCCGGAGCTGGCGTCAACGCTTCAAAAGCACGAGTCGTGACACCTGAGCGCCCGTCGTACCTCAACGGGCTGGGGCGTGGCAGCAGCACGGCTTCTGTGTCGTCTGCGGCAGCGAGTCCGCCGTCCGGCAAATACAGACCTCCTGGCATTGTAGCCGCAGAAACAGGCGTCACTGATCTGACCAAGTCTGGCATATCGGGCTCTGACTCGGATTCACGTGCTGGCGTTCCTGCTCGTCCTTCTTTAGCGATGCTGAACACCCAAACCGATCGCGACGAACCCTCTTCAGACTCAGGCACCACTTCGACGACAACCGGCAAATCTACTGCGGCTACCCCTGCCATCTGGAGTAGTTGGCGCCGCGACGGGTCGTCTTCAGCTTCGGCCGCTCCCTCGTCATCAGCTGGCGGGGCTCTCGACTGGGCCAACGCAGGTAAGAACCGCGAGCTCGTATACCAACGCAAAGACACAGGAATCAAAGTCTTGAAACCGAGGACCGCTTCAAGGACAGTATCTGCCGCCAATGCACCAATTCCGTCGTCTTCTTCCGGCACAGCGAGTCCTGCACCTGTCACTGAGAGCAGTAAGAGCCGCTTCTTTGACGAAGGCAGACGGATCAGCACTGCTATTGGTAACGAGAGACTCACGAGGGAGAATACGAAGGAGAACTCGGGTGCTTTGGCGACGCCGACGACGCCTGGAGGGAGCACTGTGAAGACGAAAGCGAATCCTATAGGAGGGGCTTCGGCTTTTTCTTGGTTGGGGAAGTAAGGGTGCTTTTTTGGTTCGTAGTCGTTGTCGACGGGACTTCCACCTACATGTATGGGTTCTTCGAAAGCGTATGTATGTTGACAGCTCGCTTTGCTAGTCGCATGTTTGGCAGCTGTTGGAATGCATGATGACTGTCCTACAGTGGGATTTTTCTCTTCTCGTTGTGTTTTGGATTTGGAGGTTAGGAGTATGCTTAGGGGTTTAATGTTCATGCTGACATGGTGTGACAGTACGATTGTGCTCGAGGCACTTTTGGTGCAAGATGACGTCTACCAATCGGCCGTCGTTCATCGTCACAAACACTCATCTCCCCTCGGTTAGGCAGACATGGCTAACAGAACTTCCTCGATTCACCATCACGGCATCGCCGTCGTCGTGCGAAGTCCTGCCCTGGCAGCTGGAGGCAGTTGAAATTGATCTTGAACCTTCAGGCTTTGTTCCTGCGTCTCTTCGCTGAAGGAACCGACATTTATTGGTTCGTTCGCTCTGAAGCTGGGATATTGCCCAACAACATTCGAGGATCAAGCTCTTCACAGAAGAGTTTAACAAGCATTAAGCTCTTTGATGTGGTTCGTGCCAACGTGGGTTCTTGCCGCTTTGGGTCAGCACGGACTGCGTTCCGTGGACTTCATTCGTTTTCCTGAGCAGGGCTTATAGATGACATTTTGTTGTGAGTTTTGACGTGGGGCAAGGTATCGTGGTGGATGATGAGGAGGTCGCGAGGCGAGGTGGGTTTTCGTTGGTCTGCTCGCCATCGAATCCTTGAGGGAATGTTCAGGAGCCGAGGATGTTGTGGATCGGTGGGCGTGGTTGACATGGTTGGCAGGTGTGGGAGCAGCGTGATCAAGGAGTTGAGTCTTGCGCACTGTTGCGCTGGGCTGGGGAATATAATTGCATACTCGCGCACATTCGTTTTGCTGCTGATAACTTACACCAGCAGTAAGAGCGACGGCTAAGGCCTCAAGTTCAGACGTCACTCAAGACGGAGCGAGCTTGAATCACGACAGCTCAGAAGAGTCGCGCTATCGCACTCAGCAGCCGATAGAAAGCCACAGCGACCATGTTTTCCCTAAACTGGACCTCACTCACTTACTTCCTCCTCGCCATCACAACTTTCACTTCCGCGCTTCCCGCTCAAGGAGAACATCAAGACAATCAAGACCACCAAGACACCAACGAAAAATCCGCCATCAAAGCTGTATCCGACGACCTCCAAAGACTCAACAACGATGTAACCTACCTCTACTACGCCCTCCTCGCCTTCGACGCCTTCGACCTCCTCAGCGCCTCAACCAAAGGCCCCCCAATCCAAACCGCCAACGACCAACTCCTCCACGACCTCCAAATCGCCACGCAAAACGCCTACTACAACCCCATCGGCCTCACCGAAGCCCTCACAATCCAGTCCTTTGTACAAAACAATTTAGCCCCCAACATCGCCGCTACAAACCAACTTCTCATCTCCAAAAAGGGGAATTTCGATGCGACTGGACTTTCTGCTGTGGTGTTGGAGAATTTGGGAAAATTGTATCAGGCTACGCAGGCTTATGGGCAGGCTTTGCAGCAGGCTAACCCGGGGATTGTGGCGCAGGGGGTTCAGCAGTCTTTGCCGCAGCTTACAGGGCCGGTGGCGCAGGCTTATCAGGTTTATACGGATAGTAGTTCGTTTTCGTTGGCGAATGGGGCGGGGTTTCCGCCGCCGAGGGGTTGAGGGGTGAGGGGTGATTGGTGGTGAGTAGGGAGAGGAGAGGGGGAGGGGTAAGATGTCGTGGTGGGTTGGAATTCGTCTTCGAGAGAGAGAATGGCGGCTGGTGTATTTTAGATGGCATTCTGTTTGTTATCTAATGCTTAAGAAATGTTCGACTGCGTCGATCCTGCCGATCTAGGCCGCCGCTTCCTCTACCTATCAAAGACCTCATTCGATGTTCATCATTGATGTTCAGACCTTCTTCAGATCGAAGAGTCCGTGAAAGGTCAGCCAGACTTTGGAAAGTGTCTGGTCAGCTTGCTCTCGCTTTGCCAATTCATGCAATTGCCATGAGCGCAAGAGCCAGATTGCTACCGCTCCAGCAAGGAAAGTGCAAGCCGTAAACACCTGAGCGCTGACATACCCGCTCGCCGAGACCAATTCCAATGCCACTCCTTCACCAAATGTGGCTGGTAGCACAATTGGCAAGCAGATCATACCAAATGTGCTGGGCAGCCTCTGCAGACCTGTAACCTCAGCGGTGACCGGCACCACAGTTCCCCAGAACGTTCCCGCAACGGTTCCACCTAACAGAGAGAAGAGTATGAGAACCCCATAACTCTGTGCTGGAATCCAGACTCCAAGGCAAAGGACTCCACAAAGCGCCGTCATGCCCGTGGCAACATTGATGCGTCCAAAGACATCCGAAAGCCATCCCACCAGCGGCCTTCCAAACCCCAATCCCAAACTCAACATCGCTCCCACCACAGCACCTTGCTGACTCGAAAGCCCAATCGTCTGCGCATAATTCGGCAACGAATACAACAAAACCACAAACCCCAACTCCGTCATAAACCCCCAAGTAATCAACAACCACGTCTCCACCCTCGCATACTCCCTCACATCAAAAGCCTTCGTACTCGGCCTGACCAACCGATTCCGATCCTTCAACAAAACCGCACTCGTCAGATTCGTCACCAGAGTAACAATCGCCAAAATCCGATACGTCCACCTCCAACCCAAGGTCTCCAACCCAGCTCCAGCACCAAGATTATACGCCAAACCCCCAAATCCCGATCCCGCAGACGCAAGTCCCATGGCCAAACTCCTCCGTTTCGAAAACCACTGCGGGAGAATCGCAGCAGCGGTGATGTATAAACATCCCATTCCCCATCCGAAACATACTCCCTGGCTAAGGAATAATTGCCAGATTTCTGTTGCGAAAGAGGAAGTGAGCATTGATGCGGAGAGCAAAAATGTCCCGATGAGGAGTGTAGTTCTTGTACCGAATTTTTCGTTGGAAATTGCCACGAGTGGTGTGACCATTAAAGCTTGAGAGATGGAAAGACCGCCGATGAGGGCGTATTCGAGATGCGTCGCGGAGTGGAATGTTGAGACGCGGAGGAAGTAGGCGAGGAAGACGCCCCAGGCGGCGTTGACGCCCCAGGTGTGCGCGTTGATGAGGCAGACGCAGAGGGTGCAGATCCAGCCTGTGATCACAAGGAAAGTCATCAGTAAGTTAAGCTTCGTCACTCTGATAATCAATTCGATGAGGGAAGAGGAGATGGATTTAGTAAAACTCACCATAACCCCCGTCGGGCGGAACATCCTCTCGCATAGCAAAGTTGCCCTCCGGTTGCCTCGAAGCAAAAGCTTGCAACTCGACATCTTCCTCTTCTTCGCGGCTGCTCCCCCTCGAATGAGTTCGACTCACATTCTCAGACCAAGTCATTGGAGTCGCAATCTCAGCAGGCGTTTGAGGTTCTTGCGCTTGTGCTTGTGAAGTCGTCGCTTTATCGCCAGTCGTTGTTGGCCTTGCCATGTCCTTTCCATTTCCAGTTGCAGTTCCAGTTCCACTCTGCACCATCATCTTCGCAGAAATCCCTCGATCCTTCACCTTCAACCACGATCTTCCACAATAAAGAGTCTTCGTCGCAAAAGAGATCTGAACATAAAGGCCGCTACAGTCGGATCTGTCGTTGTTGCCGCAATAGAAGAAAATATGAAGTTGTCGAGAAAATATTGTGAGCTGACGGGAGTCATAGCCGCTATTTCATCATGTACTGGTGATGAGAAGAGAAAAAAGGGCTTGAAAGGGCGTGCAGCAGTGCTGTCCGGGCCGGCGTCGACTGACGGTACAGAGCTCTGCCGAATAGCATTGGCGCTCCAGTCTCCAGTTTTGTGCTGTCAGTCGTTGAGAGTTCGGCTAGCTCTTCTTGGAAGCAGAATCCAGTACTTGCTGTGTCTGCTGAACTACAGACATTTCGCTGTGCATTCAATCTGCCAACACATACGAGCAGCGATACATCGTGACAAAGGTGGGAGAAACTCAAAGCTCGAGTCAGTGAGTGAAGTCAACAGCCGTGCCATTTCATGTTCCATGCTACGTCTACTTCGAAATTCGTGAATGCCATGCATCATATAAAAACCGTAGGAGATGACAAGGGCTCCGTGACCCTCGTTGCCAGATGCCTGTCTGCATCTCACATGCAATTTCGATCGCTTTCATCCATATATCTTCCAACTGCCTTCGTAAACTGATAAGAGGACGAAATTGCAACATCTTCCGGAAGACAGATATGTCAAGATCGTGATCCGTGAAATCTTCAACCCATGATCGAAAAAATTGGAAATGAAAAAGTGGGAGACCAAAGTCCATCCCGGTTCGGTGCGCTGAATGGTATCGTCGCAATGACATGTTGGGTCAACGCCTGGTAAGATGCAAGGTGGTACAAGGTCGTAGCTCCGGTGTGGTAGATTCCATGCGCTTGGTCCGGGAGCTCAAGAAAGGATGAATAAGAAACTGTGCTTTTCGTTCCGCTTCGTTTGTGTTTAGTTCGGCCGTTATCGATGACTCGTGAGCACGTTGGGCGTAGTCGAGTGCCGTCATGTTCTTCGTGATCGTTGAAATTGTCACACAGTCGAGGTAGATCAGAGGAGTGCCTAGTTCGCTTTGATAACAAGCTTGCTGAGGAACTTGTTGCTGAGGCTGTCAAAGTCGTCGCGGTTGAATGTAGCCGACTGTGCGCGCTCCCTCAGGTACTTTTCTGCACAATTGTTAGTGGCGAATGAGAGTTGAAGCAGTGCGCGACTTACCATGTTTGTTGATGTGCCCACGCACTTCGGTCAACGCATCACACACGGCTGGGTTGGAGCCAAGCAACTGGTGGTGCTTCTTGGTGTCCCACTCCTGGAGACCAGGCAGCTTTGTGGAGATGGCGGCGAAGAGACCAACAATCACACCAACAGGTGTGGTCTCCATATCGTCGCAGAACTTCTGCACAGCCTTCTCATCTGGCACACGGTAGTGACAGTCGAATTGCATCTCCTCCCAGATAGCAAGCAGGATGGTAGCCAGCATGAAAATGGTTGGCCAGTTCTTGAGCTTGTCACCAGAGTATACTGATGAGTAGAGAGCAGAAAGTTCCTCCAGGATGTCCTTTTGGAGTTCGCGCCACATGTCAGCAAGCGCGCACTTGACCTGGAAGTTGATCATCACGGGCGCGATGGTCTGCCCGTAGAACTTTGAGTGTGTGTCGTTGATCTTGCCAACGAACTGTTCCTCTTCTGAGAGACCAGTGACCATTGTGACATGTAATGTCAGGTTGTACGCCAGGACAAGCTTGAGAGCCTTTCGTATCGATGGCGTCTTCTCCTTGCGGTAGTATCTGTAGCAAGTGATCAAGATCTCCGTCAGGAACTTGGTACCCTCGAAGTATTCATGCACGAACTCCTCAAAGCCCTCGTCGAGATGGCGATCGAGGTATTCCGACAGCATGGCAGTGCTGACGCCCTCCATGCCGGCGCACAGCTTGGCAGTCGTGAGCTCGAATTCCTCAGGATCTTTGCTCTCGGTGGTCTCGACCCAGTCCATGCCAAAACATTGGTCGTCCTTGACGTAGACCTCGCGCGCATTGATGGGTAGGTAGTGGCCATAACCGTGGGTGATGTACAAGACGCGCTCATACGAGCTGTAGCCCTTGACGTTGCCGACACTGAAGCCCAAAGACACATGACGATCGTAGTCGGCCTTCCAGTCTTTCATGAAATAGCCAATGTCCTTGATATCCATGCGCGTGCACGGCACTTGCCACAAGCGGGCATGGCTTGGTCGACAACCGCCACACGGCTCACCCTTGTCGCAAGTCTTCTTCAAGAACTTGCATCGCAAGCAGGCACGGAGTTTGCGGATTTCGTGTGCTTGCAAGCGCTGGTCAGGTCGAAGAGGACCGCGTCTGCGACCGACCTTCTTCTCGCCGGTAGCAGCATCGCGACGCGTAATAGTCGTGGGCGAGTTCTTCTTGATGACTGCCTTTGTCGTCTTGGCCTCAAGAGGGGATTTGCGACGTCGGAGCGGTGGCGACACTGGACCAGACGAAGCGGGCGAGGTCGATGATGACCCTGATGACTGGTATGACACGACGTTGTGTGGGCTGACAGCGGTAGACGGGCCAGATGCAGACGGTGATGTGTGCTGATGTTGGTGCATGGCCATGTTGTGAGCGTTTTGTTGGTAGGCAGCATACTGTGCATCGAGATAGTCTTGGCCGTGGAGGTCGTGTGGCGAATGCATGGGCCATGGGGCGATTTCCTCGTAGCTGCCAGACAACTCTGCAGAGTGCGGCCCATCAGACGACGATGAGTCCGAACTCGTGCGAATGTGCAGATTCTGGCTTGGGTTTGAGACTGTGCCGAATGAATCTAACGACGCGCGATGGCTGTGGTAGTTCACCATCGACCAGCCCTCGTTGTCCGACAGCGACTGCACTTCCAGAATGGTGCCGGTGGGTGAGCTGCCGGGCAGACTTGAGTGTATTGAGTCGGAGGCATTTTGCGTGTGCTGGGTGTGTTGTTGGAGGGCGGCCTGGTTTAATGCCATGGGAAACATCATGCCTTGCGAGTAGTCTTCGAGCGGGTATACGAGTGCGTGCATCGACTCCATCGGGCCAGCCATGGTCATATAGTTCGTCGGATCCATCCCAGCAGTGACGGCGTACGTTCCGACAGTCGTTGCAGGCATGAAGTCGACCGGCGACGCCTGCAACGAGGGCCCGAATGACGCCGGGTTGTAGGCGGTCATGTCGTTAAATGCCGGAGCGGTGTGGGCGGCGAATTGAGGCTGCTGCTGGGCAGACTGTGGGAATTGATACTGCCAGTTCGTGTTGGACATGATGCCCGAGTAATCGAGATCGAGGCCATGGGAGCCGAGATTCAGCGGTTGATTGCTGTGATTGCTACTCGGACGACTCGTCTGGGACTTTTGGTCTTGACTCGAGGAAGCGGCCATGTACTGCTGCTGCTGCTGTTGCGGATACTGCGCCTGCGCCTGCGCCTGCTGACTGTGCTGCTGCTGTTGATGCTGCATCGCGACTTCCTGCGCGTACCGTTGGTGCTGCTCGAGGCTCACGAGTTGTTGCTGCGTGGGCCAGAAGGACTGCGGCTGTGGGTTCGACGCGGGAACGAACGGCGGGTATGTCTGCTGGAGCTGTTGTTGCCGATGGGGATGCTGCTGCTGCTGCTGCTGCTGCTGCTGCCGCGGGTGTTGTTGCTGCTGCGGTTGCTGTGACGGCGGGTGGTGGACGGCAGTGGTGGGTGCTAGTTGGCCGCCAAAATCGAGAAATGCATCGTGGGCGGAGTAAGCAGCGAAGTCGTCCATGGTGGAAGAGTTTGGCGCGCACGCTACGCTGCGGTGAGAGGGCGCTCAGATCGGGGTGTCGGTCTGGCTGGGGCAGCGCGTGGTGGTCGCAGGGCTGGTCGAGGGCGCGCTCTTTCGTGCTCGCTCACCGCCGGACGCTGGTGGTTGTATTGAGGATGGTGAGAGCAACGGTGTCGCGGGTGGATTGAGCGGCGCCACGGCTTGCGCAGTCTGGCAGTCGAGCTGGCCACAGACAGCCTGCCCGCCGTGCGATCGTGGACCCGCAGCAGCGAGTAGCGACGTGGGAGGAAAGAGCGGTCTGCAGTCTGCACCTCGCGCATGAAAGGCTGGAGAGAGCTGCAGCAGACCGGGGTGGCATTGGCTCGGGAGTGGCCGTGGGTTGCTTGATGAGCTGGCAGCCGCCTGTTCTCGCTGGCCATCCATCGCGGGCGCGCTGCGCTGCTCGTCACCATCCTGTCGCGCGGGCGATGGGCAGACATATGTACGGATGGTGTGAGGTGCGAACCACCAGGCCATCTCCTCCTCCACCACCGCCGCCGCGCACCGCTCCGCCGCTGGCCTGTGTTGCGCGCGCCGACGAGCTCTTGCCTGCGCTGCCCGCCCGCACTGTCCCGCCAAGGCCCACGCAGCCGCCCCGACCAGGGTCCACAATCGACAAGCCGCGATCGACTGCGACTGGGAAGGTGCGGTGCAAAGCGCCCATCACGTGCAACACCGCTACTTCGCCCGCTTTTCCTTCTGCTGCTGGTCTGCTGCTGCTGCTGCTGTCCTCGATCGGACATGGTCCACTCGCGCAATATCACGAAGCTTGCGCTGCTGCCGTCCAATACCACTTGCGCTGCGTCCTGCAGGGTCGCTATCACACCCCCTCGTGACTTCGCACTGCTCCCTCCGTCGCTGTACCACTATTCCCTCCACCCGAGACATGTGCGGCCGCCCGCGCGCTCACTGTCCACTCCACGCGTGCGTGTACGCCGCTCCAAGACATGCCGACGCTCTGCCCCCTCTCTTCCTGCTTCTTCCGACCGCCGGCCCTGCAGCAGCTGTGTCTCACAGTCGAATCTACCGGTTCGTTGAAACGCATGGCCGTGTAGCTTTCGTGAGCCAAGTTCGGCGCAACGCTCGAGAGAAGCTGTGCGCGGCTTAGACTCCGTTCACCGTCTTTCCTCGTCGCCGTCACCATTGCCCTTCCCGGACGGCTCGCTGCGTGCCTTGCTTCAGCTCCATCGCAGCGTACACGTGACGTACGAAAGTCGATCGTGTACAACACGCTCGCTCCGAGAAGGATGCGGGGAGAGGTAAATGCAGGAACATGAGGGCCCGGTGATCATCGAGGCTCCGATGGCGATGTGATGCTGCGCACTGTCTCCCGACGTGTGGCCTCGTGCTCGGCGCTCACTGCAGCAGGCGACAGCGAGGTCCGGCGCCTAATGAAATTCGTGCAGGCTCACCCTCTCACCACTCGGCGACTTGCAGCACAGCCTCGTATCGTCCGCCCCTCCAGCGACACGAACCAGACTTTGTCGCGCGCACATGATCACCTCCAGCATCAGCACTACACGACGCGCGCGCTCTTCGACTCTGGAGCGTGGACCATGGTAGATCGCAATGTCACATCTGCAGAGACATCAGGCCCTGTTTATCACCTCGCGGGCATTATCGCAAGAATTATCAGAATTCTTGTCGTCTTGGCGA
>PNEN01000542.1:22719-51567 GCA_002933655.1 Cercospora berteroae | reverse complement strand
GGGCAGGGTGGGGCGGGGTTTTGAGGTGGGGTGGTGAGGTGGAGAGGAGGGGGTTGGCAAAATTGATGAATTATGACAGAATGATGAATGAATTGATGACATGCTTCTCTCGTGTTTCTACTTCTCGTTATGTGCCTTTTCAGTTCTGTTTTTCCTATTCCTACGACTTTCTCTGGCATGAGATCCCGTTCGGAGCTCACAGGCGGAGAGAACACAAGATCAGGGCATCAGTCGTTTGAACAGAGGCCAGGATGGCTGACGGCTTTCTCTGACCTCGCAAGATGTCTCCGAGACAACGGATAGGAGAATGACGAGCGAGTGGCAGGTCTTGCTAGGAGCGGAGCAGAGAGACGTCCCATCTTCCAGACTCCGGGAAGTACAAGCAGGTAGACATTTCTCACCTCCGTACCCCCTGGCATCTGGCGCAAGTCGCAGAGGATGTGGCATTCAAGAAGTGACGAGATCGATTAAACCAGTGAGAAGAAATGTTTTCGACGCGAGCGCGAAGAGTGGAGACGACGTGATGCAGCTTCATGGGGGTGGCCATAAGCACAGCAAGCTCGGAGCTAACGGATGCGGAACTGGCGAGTGGAGACTCACAACGTTGTATCTCTGGTTATTCTACGCAGAGCCATGCCGTCGAGGAAGAAAACGCCTAGCTTGAAGGAACGACTGCCTGTTCAGAGATGTCCTTGCCTTCCTCCTTCACGACGCCGAGTTCACATTGACAACACGCCGCAACTCTCCCAATCTCCGCTACACAGAGCCGCTGCCAGTAAGCAGCCACAAGACGTTCGGACGGAGCCAGAACGGAGACGTTTTTTCACCTCCAAAATTGTCTCGTTGATGGTCAAAGTTCGCGTGTCAGTTTCAAGAAATAACCGACCAGCTATGCCATCCAGCCAGTCAGGGGATGGCGAGTGCTACAGAAGGCTCACGCAAGCATACTGCTACGAGGTATCTTTGGACGGAAATGGCAAGCACATCGACATGACCGGGCCTGTCTGGAATACAGATAAACAGCTTCAGGGTAACATTCGTGTGGAACACAGACAAACAGCTTCAGGACATGATTCGCCTAGCCAGATTGCGAGGAGTTGTGGTAACACGAGCGTCAAATGGTCGACAGCGTATCGAGTAAGGGTTAGGCGTTGTGCCGAACGCAGGTGAAGAAGCACACGAGGAACGGATGAACTGACATCTCCGCTCATGTATTGACGAGCACGCAGCCACGATGGCAGAAGTTCCAGAATCTTGCAAGTCTTCACAACGAGAAGCGGTCCGCTATAAGCTTTTGTGAGGCATTCTGGACATTGATTCACGAATCGACACTGATATCCGTCCAACCCACCACCACCACCACCACGACATTACTTTTGCGAGACGATCGCAACTTCACATACGTCAACAACGTGAGACGATAGCTGCCGTCGTTGAGCCCGTGAAGCTTATGGAAACCTCGACCAAAGGATCCCAGAAACCTCAGACCGCATGGCGTTTGGACGAAGTATTCTACAAGACCGTGTCTCTTTCCTTGTACCCGAAGCATGGTATGCCAATACGGTTTTCACAACAAGTTCCATCACTTCATCGGTCGAAAGTCAAAAAGGGATCGCCCTCATGCGCTCTGTTTTGCTCGTTGACATTGACAAGAAGAGGGTCCTTGATCATTCGACATGCGCATGCTGGGCCATTGTGACAGCTCGCTGTCGCTCTTTCATGGCTTTTATGACCTTTGATCAGATTTCAATGTCCGAACATGCGGTTATTCCGATCCACGGTGCAGGCTGCTGTTTTATGTGGCTCGGCGATCGCTATATCAACTATTCTGCTGGTTCGGATCGGGCAGGGACGCAGCAAAGAGCCTCTTGGTCGGACCTTTTGAAAGCTATGCTACCAGAGTTGCAATGCAGTCTCCAGGTGTGCGAAACCTGAGTAACAATTTCGTTAGTCACGGCAACATACCGAAAATTCGGTGCGGCTAGCTGTACTTCTACCATGTGTCGGCATACTCGAGGTCGTCCCAGCGCTAGATGTGTGCGTCCAAAGGTCTTACGATTAGGATCTAGATCTAGGGCCAGAGTCGGCGCGTTACCTATCGTATAACGATTATGTCAGCGGTCCTGGAAGGAAGGGGGCGGTCGACAAGGAGACAAAATGGTCCACGTTTCTGACTTCTTGCACTTGAGTCAGTGCAGGTTCTCAAGAATCTACGCCAAGTGTTGTGAAGTACATCGGTCTGATTATCGCTACTTGAGGACCGCATCAAGCACCGCCTTGATTAAGTGCACGAACTCAGGTACGCAGCCAACCCAAAGAAGAATAGAAAGGCAACGAAATTGTGCCACTCGATGCTCTTCTAACTATCCTCCTTTCCAGCCCAAGACAAGACTTTTCAAAACGCCGCCCCACCCTTTCTCAACCCAAGCACCCAAAGGCCAATCTCCCAAAAATGCGCCTCTCAACTTCCGCCATCCTCCTCTTCACCACCCTGACATTCTGTCAAACCCCACCAATATGCGTTTACGAATCTTGCGTCGACAACCTCACCGAGCCACCACCAAGCTGCGTCGTATACAGCTGCCTAGTCGACCAAGTCCCAGCGACCAGCGAAGAAGGCATCAAAATCACACACTTTTACCTCACGTCCCAGTACAGTGGTCGATGGGACGTTGACTGGCATTGCGCTGCGGGCACAGCAGAACTCAAGCCCGGCACGACGGGGACGCAGACAGACATATAGGCTTATAGCTAATGAGATCCTGCCTGTCACTGTACGGATCAAGTGTTGAAAGAATTTAGAGGAGAGGAGAATCAGGAACAATGGTCAGGTTTCCAATAGAGGGCTTTTATCGAATCCGGGAGGCCGGGGAGTAAGATGATTGGATTCTTCTTTCTTTTGTTTCTCCAAGCTAGTAGTCTCCTTCCTTTCGCGGCGTATACCTGCTTTAGATATATATAGAAGGCACGTTGCTCTTGCCTTAGCACAGCCAAAATCCTTCTCCCGCTTACGCTCGAGATCTCAACCCGGCTTCTCTTTCGAACATATATACATGCAAACAGCATTCGAATCCAAAAGCCTCGAAACACACCAAAACAAAAATGACTAGCCACCCCCTCACTCACTCCCCACAAAAACAACCCTAACAATCAATCTGCACATTACAATCAATCCCATTATTAGTCGCATACTTATACTTCGTCCCCCCTAATCTAAAAGGAATCTCTATCGTCCCTTGCGCACAAGGACAACTCGTCCTTGCCCCAAACTCGCAGCGATTAGTCCCTTTGTATACAGAAGTAATCAAGACGTTATCGCCGATGGTCGTGCCTCCTCTTGTCAAAGCATCTTCAACGACCCAGCGGGGAGTGTCTTGGGCCAAGTCGGCGCAGACTTCGAAGCGGCAGATTTGTAAAGGGCCGCGTTGGGAGAGAGCTGTGGAGAGGAAGAGGTAGAGGTAGAGGGCAGAGGTAGAGAGATGCATGTTGTCGTTCTTTTGGGCTTTTGTCTTGGTGGTGGCTGGGTGGAGGTATTCGGTGTTTGGACTTTGGGATGCGTGAGTTATGCTGGATGAAAGACGTTAGTCTGTTCGCTGGCAGCTTACTACTATACAGGGTTCTGGGAATATATCTTGAATGAATTTCACGGATGGTCCTGCAGGTGATGATCTTCGACGGCGAAGGAGCGACCCTTTCAACGTCTCGAGTTTTGGAAGTCGACAGTGCTTTGCACAGTTTGGTCGGGAGCGTACAAGATGAGGTTTACAGAAGTCTTCACATAGCGCATTCATGCACCGGCTCCGCCCTTAACTGTACCTCAACTACGACCAGTTGGGTCTGGCGGCCATGAAGGCCACCTCATCATCCACGACGGTGTGCGTCGTAGCTAAGTCGAAAGACGCCGGAAGGATCTGGACCACCCCAACCACGACAGCGTACTTCGCAGCTCAATTGAAGCACGCCGAAAAACTCGAAGATCACCAGAATTTGCTGCGACGGCGTACTTCGTGAACGACGCCGAGACAGGCCCGACATACACAGCAATTGCAACTCGTACGCAGAACTTCGGCCCGTAGGACACGATTACTGAACAAAATTTCTCCTCCGCCCTCCTCGTGACTCGTGAGTCCGGGGCCGAGAAGACATTTTATGGGCTCGCATACACGAGAAGTTACTGAAGAAAAGGCTGAACGCCGTGGAATCCGTTTTAATCGATCCGTTCATTAATTAAAATCTCGTCCCGTGCTACAGAGAAAGCACTCCCAAGTACTGCAACGAAGAAAAATGAGCATGATGCTAAAGCTAGCACTCTCGCCGAAAATCTAATGGAAGCCCAGGGGAGAGGACACTAAGTTAGCGAAAGAAGAGACAGTCCCTAGAATCGAGACCTCTTTCTCCTTTTTCACTCAATCAATGCACCTCGTCGTAAGAAGAGCTCACATATCAGCATCGATGCCGTGCAGCGTACGAAAAGCCGTAGTACCCTCAAAGAGATAAGACGGAGCGAGCCTTCCATCACGACCACAGATATAAATCGCAATCGAGCACGAGACAAATATCCCGTGTTGAAACGAGCTCGAAAAGGTCATTCTATTCATCGCCGCTATGTTGAATGGCCGCTACTCACATGAGCTAGCATTCATCCCTCATCGCCCGATACCATCTGAAAAAGTATCATCGAAAAGCACAAGTTGGTATAGTACTTCTTTGCGGCTTTGTAAAGGAATTGAAAAGGGGAGGAGGAGCCCAGTCAGGTCGCGGGCACTGAATGAACAGGTGAATACTATTCCTTGCGTCTGGATCGCGGACGATAAGAAACTGTACTGTCCAGATGGAAATGGAAACTCTTCATCTGCCTGGCCTTGCTAGGACTTGTTGATGCTGCTGTCGAAGAATCAGGACTCTCCTCACCTCACCTTCAACGCTAGCGCCCACGGAAGGTCCGATATCTGCGATGAGGTTCCAAGGGGAAGAGACGAGAGCAATATAGATATTATGCATAGTGGAGGACCGGAGAGAGAAAAAGAACAAGAGCCAACGTTTCACGTGAAGTCAGCGTAAAGTCATTAGACATTTCATCCATCCATTCAAGGTGGCCCTTCAAATCGTTCGCCAGTAGATCTCATATCATACAAGACGCAGTGCAGGGCGAAATGCCCTCGATCTCTCAAAACGGCACCTCTAGATTACACAACGTACAAGAAGATGCAAATCACTTCCCCGTCCCTCCTCTCCTGCTGCGTCTCACAAATCTCTCCTTCCCTACCTCTTCCTCGGCGTGCTCCTGTAAATGAGTGACTGTCGATTTGTTCAATGACCGAATCTGTTCGAATGTGTCCTTCTCGCTCCAGGAGAAGTGCTGTTGTGGTAACACATATTTGCAAGAAGTCGCAATGGGAGCCGACTGCGCCGGGGCATTGTGTCATTGGCGGAAGGTGGTGATGGTCGAGACGACTGCGGCGAAGTTTAACCCTCGGCCTAGCCAGCAAGTTGGGAATGCTCAATGGGTTCGGAGAGAAGGGATGCTTCGCAGCAGCCGTAGCTCGTGGGCTCACCCCTGATCCTCCTTCTTGGGACTGCCAGTTCCACTAATTGCGATCCTCAACCCTTCAAGCGATGGAGTGTTGGCCCTCCTGGCATCACCGAAGGGATCTCCGGTTCCTGAACTGCCGACACTTCCGGGCCCTCGGTCGTGTCGGGTTGAGTTGGGTGAGCCATTACGCAAGGGCGCAATCATGGTCGGCCCTCCTACTGACATCCTAGCGGCTCGAGCGGAATGTATGGATGCTGTGTCGGAGTATGCATCCGAGTTGATGCTCGCAGCTGTTGAGCCTCGCCGAGCAGTTTGCATGAATGACGGGTTGGGCGAGAGGAACTCTGAGGGCGACAGAGGTGAGACAGGCGATGTGGACTCAGGTACAGCGCGAGGTACATTGGTAGCGAGGTTGAGTGGCCTCATTTGCGGCCCTGTGGTTGGAAGAGGGGCATTTTCAACAGGATACGGCGGAGGCTGCTCCTCATGCGAGATGGTCCTGGTCGGCACGAAGGCATTCTGATTGTTGACAGAGGTCACTTCCGGCGTGGGATCCTTGTGTGATGAAGCACTGCTCCTCAGACTGCCCCATTTCTCTCGCCAACCAAAGAAGCCTGCTGCGCCCCCTCTGCTATGTGTACTGCGGACCTCCGGGGTGTTGGGCTGCTCTTGGCGAGACTTGCGCCTCCGGCGGAAGAGCAGGAATGCGGCCAGCGCGGATAGTGTGACGACGATGATGGGAACGGCAATTGCAGCAGCAAGCTTTCCTCCCGACAGTCCTCCTCCATCATCGTCGGATTGTGAAGTGTTTTGTACCTGTGACTGTTCTGTGGAGGGTGAAGAAGATTGCAAATTGCTGTTCCCCTGACTCGAGGTCTGTGTCACCAACGTCGTGCCGGCATTACTCGAGGTCGCGGTCGGGAAGAAGAGAGCGTTGGTCAATATTCCCTCATCGGAATCGAAGTCGTCGGGATCGGTAGTGGACAGCGAGTCGTCCAGCGTGGTGGTCTGGGTCACGACATCGACGGAGCGGGTGGAGGCGATGGCACCTTCGTAGACGCTGCTCATGTAGGCGCTAAACTGGCGGCCGCGGTCGTTGTTGTCGCCGTTGAAGCCGTTTTGCGGGCCGCGGGCGAAGTTGTTTTTGGCCATGGCGCCCGTCTACATGAGGACAGGATGGTCGGAAGATTCTGCTGGCGCTGGAGGGAGACGTTGATGCGGGCGACGGGAGTTCGCAGGGTGCAGCAAACCCGTGGGCATGCGGTGTGCGAGGAGGTCGGCGCTACTGCTGTGCAACGCTGCAGTCGCTCTGCCGGCCGGACGTGTCGCTGCGGAGGGCGGGGGAACAGGAGACGGATGTGGATGGAGGCGATGGCTTCGTCTGCATTCTTGCATGTCGGCCTGCTGACAGGCTGCGCTGTGCTGCGCGCTGCATCAGTGCATCGCCTCCCGGGCCTGCTGCATCGTGTCAGATCGTCCGCTTGCACGCGACTGTCGCCATCGAGGCCAATCGCGCGGCAGCGACAGGGATGCGAGCTGGTTTTAGCGAGCAGACGGTAAGTCATTGCCGCAGCAAACCTCGAGGCCCGCGCTGTGCTCCCCGCTCGCTTCGACATGGTGCGACACTCCAGAAGCTGTAGAAGAGAGCAGATCGCGTCTCTGACTCGTCAATGCCCCGGTGGCGGCGGTGGTGGGCGAGGGAGGTGTCTTGCTTGCGCGCGGTGAGGTGGTGGAGTGGAGCGGGGAGCAGCAGCGGCCTTCGGCAGCCCTGCGCCGGCATCTGCACTGGCCGCTATTTGTGGCACTAGTTAGCCGCGTCCTCTTCCTTCCCTTCTCTGTCAACACACGTGCTGCTGACTGCACACGTCAATCCTGCGCCGACGACATCCTCTCCAAGCAACAACGACGGCACGCAGACGACGTCCGATTCTGCCGCCATCGATCTTGGTACAGCAGCCATCCCGGCCGAACGCAAACGCCGTCTGCCACAGCTGTTCGAGTCGCGTCTACAGTGTCGACTCTATACAATGATGCCATGGCGGTTTCAAGAATATTCCTCGCTACAGGGCACCGCCATTTTCTCCGATAGACGAGCCGCAGATAGATGCCGAAACCTTCGAGAGGTATGGTTCAAGCAGGTGGATCTGGAATGACACTCAGTGCGCGACAGAGCGAATCTGCTGCGCTCCTGGCACGGATTTTGCACCGTCGTTCTGCTGATCGAGCTTTAGGCAAGCCTGAGAGGAGAGATTTACGCGCGCAGTACCGGCATGAGACGGATAGAAGATGCATTCATCTAGCACTACAAACAGCAAGTCCGCAAGCTCCTCAATTCAGCAAAGGCACCCTCTGGCCATCTCACTCATCCTCCTCACTCGCGGG
Source organism: Cercospora berteroae (assembly GCA_002933655.1). NCBI lineage: Eukaryota > Fungi > Ascomycota > Dothideomycetes > Mycosphaerellales > Mycosphaerellaceae > Cercospora > Cercospora berteroae. The sequence continues at coordinate 43,652 of PNEN01000542.1, read as the reverse complement.
GACATAGAATGGCCGAGGTCGTGCTTCTCTTGCCATGCGTTTTCTGGAGTGCGCCCTCTTCGCCGTACCACTGCTCTCCTCGCTCATCTGTACATCATTGTCGTTGATGCCCTCCAGCGTCACGGAAGCCGAATGGTCATCCTGCTCGTGGCGCGCACTTCCGCGCCCAGCTTTGATGTGAGCCTCGGTACCTACCACAAATATGGTCAGCATTGATCGAGGGCCGATGAGTCCAGCTCGAATCAGACTGACCTCTATGCCTTGACGAACCGCGGCTATGTCGTGCGTTCGGAACCGACGGCGTTTCCTCGACATATGCCGGTGGAAGATCTTCTTGTTGCTCCTTGGCTGGAGGAGGGTCACGGCCAGCACTGCCTTGAGTATGCTCGCGAAGCTGGGCTTCGCCCGCCGATTCGCAACCTTCGTGCTCTGTACCACTCTGGGTCAGTCCCAAATTCAGCTGAACACAACGAGTGGAGTTGGTGATAGGCAAGTCACTAACCACTTTCAGCCCCCGTCGCGTCTTTTCCCTTCTCCATACTGTCCAATAATTCATCCACTCTTGCCGTCTCTTCCTGTAGAGTTTCCCTTTCCTGCCCACGAGTATCCAACTTTTTTACTATCTTGTGCAACTCTCTTCGGACCTTTTCATACCCTCCCAGCCGCACATATTCGTCCCGTGAGCTGCAATAGTGCTGCTTCAGCCGCTTGCATTTCAAATTCAGTCGATGATGCTTCGCCTGCAGGAGCAACCACTTCCGCACGAGGGGTTGGACGACCTTTCGGCGCTCCTGCTTGCGCCTCTGTCTCTGGGATGAGGCCATGATGGCAGACTGTCTGCGGCTGCCGCAATGCTGACTGTGCGTTGGTGGATGAGGATGGTAGGTCCCCCACGAAACAGAAACAGACACGAACACGACCAAAGCAGAAATTGTGAGAAGGGCGACGGGATTAAATAGACGTCCTTAGCACCCCGGCATCTGCACCCCGTTGGAGACTGCTACATCGTTGCATGCGTACCTTCAAAGTTGCACGCGTTCCTTCAAAGTTGCACTCAACTCAACACGCGTTTGGCTCGCAGCGATTGCAAGGGACCAGGCTGAAATTCCTGGAGAAGTTTACCAACCAGGCAAACGTTACAAGCATCCAGGTCTCTGACTACTGTGATAAGTGGAATCCCCAAATGGTTGACAAGGAGTCCCAACCTCCCTCTCCGGGGGCGAGTACTCTTTCCTCGGCGGCGGAACCCACGACACATCCCAAACGAAATTCGGTTTCGGCCACCCAACCACAGGCCCCGCCTTAGTAATCCTCGACGCAAATTTAACAACCACAACTCCCTCCCACATCTGGCTGCAATCTGGTGTTCGAGCAGTAGATCATTGTGTTGAAGGACTCTGTTCTTTGAGCGAGAAAGTTTCAGTAGAGAGTGATGAATCCGCTACGAGGGGATTGAAATTACTGGTTAAGGGATTGTTGAAATGCAAAGCGGATCCGAAAGATCGAGAAGCAAGACATGAATGTCAAATGGGTGTGATTGAGGCTATGGGAGTTGTATTTCAATCTGGTGTTCCCATGGGTGCGAGCCATGGAATTGGACATCAGTTAGGTCCGATGGGAGTGGGGCATGGGGAGACGAGTTGTGTGTTGTTGCCTGCTGTTTGTCAGTTCAATTCTACCGTCAACGGAACCAGACAAGAGAAGGTGAAGGAGATATTTTGGGGCGATGAGGAGGCGAGGAAACTGTTCGAAAAGAAAGGGTTGGAGGAGGAGATGGCGGATTTGGGGATGTTGTTGGATTATTGCATCTTAGCGCTAGGTATGTTAAGGAGTTGGAGAGCTGTCGGGGTTGAAGGAGAGGAGAAGATGGAGATGTTGGCCACTAATGCTCTGACGGATCATTGGTGTGAGACGAATCCGAGGCCGTTGAAGACCAAGGAAGATGTGATGGCGATTTTGGAGATGGTGAAAGGGTAGTCGTGTATGAGTGATGTGCGTTGTCGTCTTGAGAGATCGCAGTCGAGATTTGCAGTATCTCGACTGCTTGAATCGACATTGTCCATACCATGCTTCAGTGAAGATCCGACAGGTTCGTCCGATAGACCATTCGGTAGAGGCATGCGGGACGTTGGTCCTTCACGCTGCAACAGGTGAGGTCTGCTATGCATCATATCATCCCCGTTTTGCCGGCTTACCAAGCAGTCCACCTGGTCCATCTCCGTGTTGGTCTTCACAAAGGAGACAAAGCTTCGGAGCTACCGGCATGCGAGCTTGATAGTCTGCGGTGATGGTCATCTGCTTGGAGCTACATGTCCAGCCTGAGCAAGCTGAGGTTCGACTGTGTCGTCTGTTCTCCGGGTGCACCGCGGCAGGCGCGTCCCTTTGCCAGTCATCTCCGCTGTGCTGCCTTTAGCTGACTCCAAGCCTGCTTGCACGGTCCTCCACATGGCCCGCCACGACGCATCATCTAAACCGTCCAAGACGTCCAGTTCTGATTGATGTCGTGTGCCAATGTGGAGGACGCATAGAAGCATCGGGTGATGATGAAAATCGAGAAAGCTGCACCGTGAGTCTGCACAAGTGGCGCATGGCTTCGTCTTGTGTTGTGCTTGTGTGCGGATCGGCGGCAGAGGCGCCGAAGTGGCGCCATTGATGGGGAGCTGCAGAAGATCTTGGCGTGTTCTCCGCTCCCCACGCGCGTTCCTGGACGTCACCGCGCCCATTCTCGGCTCGAACGTGGTTTTCTTTCCCGACTGCTGATGGTGTGATGTTCCGCGGACTTCCGCTCCAACAACATTGCAGAAGCTGGGATTCGGCATCGATCGCGGTTCGGAGCAACGCTCACATGAGATGGAGATGTTCCGAAACAGAGAAGTCGCTCCTCAGGAACATTGCACGGCATTCAGCAAGAAAACCGCCGCTAACTCGACCTGTTCCTGGTCGATTCCTCCACATCCCGGACGACTCGCGCTGCACTCCCCGCAATCGTGTCTCTCGGCTGAATGAATTGCCTGCAGAGCCCGCCAGGCCACGAGAGTTCAGAGCCGAAAAGGAAAACCTCGTGGCGCCATGCGAGCTATATCAGACCGCTGCCCAGCGCATCTCCCACCTCGCCCGCCAGGCACTGACTTGTCCGCTGCAGAGCTTCATCAATCAATATGCGTTCTGCTCTGGGATTCGCCCTGTCCGCCCTTGGTGGCGTGGCATTGGCACAGACTGGTGAGCTTCCTCGAATACGGCTCTTCGCAATGTCCCACTTACACGCTTTACAGGTCTCAAGGTGGACGGCACAAACTTCACCTTGACCGGTGATGGCGTGTCCTATCTCTTCCATGTTGACCCCAAGTCGGGCGAGGTGGTAGGCGATCACTTCGGAGGCACCGTCACCGAATTCGTGCCTCCGGCGCCAATCAGCACTCAAGGCTGGCACGATGGACTTGCTCTCGTCAAGAGAGAATTCCCAGATGTCGGACGCAGCGATGTCAGGCTCCCAGCCATCCACATCCGCCACGCCGATGGCAACACCGTCACAGCATTCGCATACCAATCTCACGAGGTCATCGAAGGCAAGCCGGCACTTCCGGGACTCCCTGCCACATTTGGAAACGCCAGCGATGTCTCGACAGTCAGGGTGACGCTCTACGACAACTATTCCGATGTCACCGCCGTGCTCTCCTACTCCGTCTTCCCCAAATACAATGCCATTGCTCGAAGCTTCCAAATCCACAACAATGGTACTGAGGACATCGTGATTGAGCGTGCAGCATCCTTCAGCGTTGATCTGCCCAACCTCGACTTGAACATGGTCGAGCTACAGGGTGACTGGTCGCATGAGATGAACAAGGTCATTCGCAAAGTGCAATACGGCGAGACCGGCTTCCGCAGCACCGAGGGATACTCCTCCCACCTCCACAACCCATTCTTCGCACTCGTCGACCCAACTACCACGGAGTCGACGGGAGAGGCTTGGGGTTTCAACTTGGTCTACACCGGAAGTTTCGCTGCAACCGCCGAGCGATTCTCTCACGGCTACGTCCGCGTCCTGCTCGGACTTAACGAGCTTCACAGCACTTTATCCGTGGCGCCAGGCGAGACTTTCACATCCCCCGAAGCTGTGGCCGTATATTCTTCTGAAGGACTGGGAGGCATGAGCCGAAGCTTCCACAGCCTCTACCGCAACCACCTGTCCCGATCACACTTTACTCACGAGACTCGTCCTATCCTGCTCAACTCGTGGGAAGGCTTGGGCTTTGGCTACAACGATACTTCCATGGTCCAGCTGGCGGGAGAAGCAGAGGCTCTCGGAGTCAAGCTCTTCGTCAACGATGATGGATGGTTCGGCACGGACTTTCCTCGTAACAACGACACTCTCGGTCTCGGAGACTGGACACCCAACCCAGCCAAGTTCCCGAACGGTCTCGGTCCTTATGTCGCGGCAGTGAACAACATCACCACGGAGGGAACTGATGCTTCTCCAATGAAGTTTGGTCTATGGGTCGAGCCGGAAATGATCAATCCCAACTCTACCTTGTACCGCGAGCACCCCGAATGGGTCATGAAGTCGGGACAACACAAGCAGACCTTGACCAGAAGTCAGCTGGTGTTGAACGTCGCTCTTCCTGAAGTGCAAGACTTCATCATCAACTTCGTGTCAGAGCTGATCGACAACGCCAACGTTGAATATATCAAGTGGGACAACAACCGTGCTATTCACGAGATGCCAACCCCGTCCACCGACCACAAGTACATTCTCGGTCTGTACCACATCATCGACACCCTCACCACCAAGTACCCACAAGTCCTTTGGGAAGGTTGTGCTTCCGGTGGTGGTCGTTTCGATGCCGGTCTCCTTCACTACTGGCCTCAATCGTGGACCTCAGACAACACCGATGGCTCTGACCGCCTGACGATTCAAATGGGCACTTCCCTCGCCTACCCTCCATCCGCCATGGGCTGCCACGTGTCTAAAGTGCCAAACGGACTGAACGGCCGCAACATCTCGATCGAATACCGTGCCCACGTCGCCCTCATGTGCGGCTCCTTCGGTTTCGAGCTGAACCCACACGAGCTCACCCCCGAGGAGACCTCCGCCATTCCAGAAATCATGGAGATTGCGAACCGCATCGGCCCGATCGTCATTTCTGGCGACTTCTACCGCCTTCGCCTCCCAGAAGAGAGCAACTGGCCTGCCGTACAATTCGTTTCCGCCAACGAGTCCACTGCGGTTGTCTTTGCTTTCCAGCAAACCAACGCTATCAAGCCTGCTCCTCCGCCACTCAGGCTGCAAGGTCTCGACCCAGAGGCGAGATACTGGAATGATTACGACAACTCCACGTACTCGGGTCAGACGTATATGAATGGAGGGCTGAACTTGGATTTCCCTCAGAGGGACTACCAGAGTATGTTGGTGTGGTTGTACAAGCAATAGAGCAATGATTGGATGCATGTGTCGTCACACAGGATTGCGGACGGCAAACCAAAATTTCGGATAGAAGTCAATGAATAATGATCATTGGTCTCGGCCAGAGAGTTGAAAGGACAAACTATCTCCAATCCAATGTCTTTCGAGGATGTAACTCTTGCTGATGTAAACGTCGCAAACACTCCAAGGCGCATCAAGGTACGTGTTTCCAGCAGCTACGGTCTCTCGAGAGCACCGGGGTGGCATCTCTGAGACTCATTCAGTATCCAAACAATGACTCACCCATGGTAGGGAATTGCGACTGCGAGCCGAGTGGTCAGAGGTGAAAGCTCCGGTTTGCATAGCTGTATTCCATTCGCAAGAATGGACAGCGACGCTTTCTTATAGAGAGAGACTCCCGCCAATCATCCAGTGAGCTGAAATCAGGCAGCAGCGGCAGCAGTAGCAGTCTCGATCCGGAAGCGACGTAGCACATGCAAGAAAGCTTAATCCGAGCTAGCTCCACTCTCATGTGCCTCCTCGTCCTCTTCGTTCTTCTTCCTCTTCGTTCTTCTTCCTCTCCCTTCTCTTCCCCTCCCTTGCAAACACTCACATCCATCCACTTTCCGAGTCAATACTCGACGCAAACATTCTGCACAATGTGGTCAGTACACCGGATGCTCATGGGACAGCCCATCTAGCTAACCTTATTTGATACAGTGCCCCTGGTGTCGACCAAACAGAACGCTCTCCACAGCGATGGAGCATCCACGTTCCGGAGCTGAAGCAGGAACTTCAATTGTCTCTCGCGCCGGGCTGGGAGGAAAAGTACACCTTTAGCGAAGCCTTTGTCAACAAAAAGTGGCAGTTTGGCGCATTCGAGAAGTTGCTGCGCCGAACGTATGTGGCGACGAAGCGTTCTGACGAGGACGAGAAGCGCTGTGATCGAGTAGAGGACGTGCTCTCTCAGCTCGTTTCCAGCAGCACACCAGAGACTAAACCACTCGCTCCCATCGAGCGCCTCCCTGCCGAGCTTCTCAATATCATCCTCGATGACCCCGATCTCGACAAGAAGGACAAAGTCGCGCTTGGCTACTGCTCCACAACAACCTGGATGTTCGTCAAAACTCACATCCTCGCCGACTGCAAGCGCAACCTAATCTCTTGGGCCGGCCAATCTCTCATCTGCACTGGTACCTGGCTGTCCGACTTGCCTGCTTCTATCATCGAGCTATCTCCCGACTACGTGGAAGAGCAAAAGGATTGGGATGCTCGTAGATACAGGCGCGGCACTGGAGCGAGGTATGGGCCTTGTCCGGCGAGGATGTGGAACTACCGTACGTCAGCAGAAAGCGTGGATGTAGAGGGGATGGATGTCGAGGAGGAGTGGATGAGCGCGCTTGAGACTTGGGCTTCGCTCTGCGGAGAAGAAGTTGGACCGAAAGTTCTGGAAGCGAATCTCAGGCAAGCTCTGCGATATGACAGCGGACTGCGGAACGAAGGTTCCACATCCTTCGTTCTGAGAAATCTCACGGCGAGAGAGAAGGTTCTGCTGGAAGTTTCTTATCCCGATGAGAAGAGAAAGGCTGCGAAGGTCGTCGTCAAAGGACGCCCAGATGTCAGTCTCGATGCCGGACTACTGACCAAAATCTGCTGGGGCAAGAGCATCATTCGGGAGCGCGGGCATGCGAAGGGATCATGGGCTGGTCATCGCTTCGAGATTGTGGATGTGGACATGCCAGAGGACGAAAAGAACTTCGTCGATGTCACTAAAGACTTCGTGAAGCACGTTGATCATGTCCTCATGCAGGACCTTTCCAAACAGGAGTCACATGGAATGGAAAGTCGCGCATGAGCCACAGTCGACTGCTGACAATAGTGGTCTCTCAGACACTTCTCTGCGTTACAAGCTTTCTCACGGTCAGGCCAGCCACCCGAGAACCTTCGATTGGAGTTGGAGACAAGGGAGGCCTCTCGGCGATTTCTTTGGATAAGCGGTCAACAAAAGAGGCATGGGTCAGAAAATATACACGCGCGAGCTCGAAACGGCACCTCAGTCACGGTGACAGAGGAAGACCCACGGCCATCAGAGTTTACATAGCTCTGAGGTGAAGCGACGAGCTATAATGGAGTGGGCTTGACACTTCCACATGACAAAAGTACTTTGCTGCTTTATAATCTCAGTCCCTCCCTCATGCAATCCGGGCACGAAATCAGTCCCTATAGCATAACTTGGCTGACCAAAATTGCACTCCTGCACGCTCGCTCTAAATGCACACACCCGCTCGACCCAATCATGATCCATAATCTCATGACTCATGTCATCATCAATCCCAACCCAGCACAGTAGTCCTAGTCCCTCCGCCACTCGCATCACCTCAAACGCCACTCCCAATCCCCTCCAACCCCTCCTCCTCAGCACTCCCAACTTCCTGCCCCAAATCCGCCGCAGCACCAGTCAAACTACCATCCAAATCGACAGCAACACCCGTCACCCCCTCCGTCGCACCACCAACTCCTTTGGAGGCAGCCAAAGTCTGAACACCTTTCGCAATCTTATCAAGTTGACGTCGTGCAGGCCCATTCCACTTCGGCAGACTGGGAATCTTCGAAGAACCCCCTCCAGCCCCCAAGAATCCCCCACCCGCCTTCCCCACCGTCGAACCAACATCTTCCAACGTCTGCTCTTCCGTTCCACCAATCTCAGCTCCCAGATCAGCAGCAGTGCCCGTTGCTTCGCCATCAAGATCAACGAAAGCATCCGTCGTACTCTCCACTGTGCCGACGTCCCGGGAAACGGGTCGCAGATGCCTAAGCTCTTTTTCAGTCGCGCGGAAGTGATGATTCCAGTCGACTCTGTGCTTGCCACATACCATGACGATGGTGGGAGCAATGCCAACCTCCTGAGCCGCCCATGCCCTTCTGAGCCAGGGTTGATTGAACAGTGCCAGAACATCAATCCAAAGGGAGTCTGGAAGTGGTGGCATGTCGGTCTCTTGCCAGGAGAGCGGTAACATCGCATACGCTCCTACACCGGCCACGGATCCCGCGTGATACACGGGTGCAGAATCAAGAGGTCGTGCAAGTATGTTTCCGGAGACCAACTGCTGGGCTTCGGCCAAAGCTCAACTGCCTTTCTTCCAAATGTTCATGTGCCAGAAGTCCCATTTTCTCGCCGGCGAGCATATAGACCCTGAAGCTAGAGTCCTGCTCCAGCCATAACGTGCCAGAGACAAAGAAGTCGAACAGATTGATCACTGACCGGAATTCCGGGTTCTTCAAAGCGTTGCTGACCCGCTGAGCAACGACCTTGGTGATGTTTCAGGTGTCGTGAACGACGCTGGCTTGACGGACTCCAGTGTGGACGGCTCAGGAACCAGCTCGTGGCGGTGACTTGAATACGAGTTATAGCACGGAGAAGGTGGAAGTATCTCTTTGGCAGTCCCACCTACCCTGTACAGGCCTAGACCGAGGCGAAGTAAGAACTACCTCTGCATCAGTACTTTCACCCACCCGGTATACGGTCAGCACCTTAGGTCCGACCGATAGTGCACTTCTGCAGCCAATCTGACACCTCTTTCTGGATACTGAACAAGCACTCGTCGAGGGTATTTCATTGCTTAGTTGTGCGGCGGAAGACCGGGTACAGCACGAGATTACGATATTACTAGTTTAGTATACAGCTAAGTTGGCACTATCGCTACTAAACACCAGTCAATTCTAGGCCCGATCGATAGTGAGCACAGAACCAGCCCATCCGAGAGCACTGTTTAATCGTCAAAATCAGCCTTTAGCTATGGCTTCCGCGAAGAACAATCGAATTGCAGCCGAATTTCGAGGGCATCGTACGCCAACAGGGTGCGGCAGACTATCGATCGGGCCTGGGGAGGTGACTGGACTTAGGACCAAGTGAAGGCGACGGAAAGAAATGACCCTCCATTACTTTGACCTAATCAATATAGAGCCAAGCGCGTGCGTCTTCTTCGCAGACTATATTAGACATGTTGCCACTCCTTCAGCGAGGAGGTGCAACTCCAGCAACCTCACTTACCCGAGATCCATTCCGTTGCGACACTCCAATCCCTCCGACCAGTCCAGTTGCCGCCGCCAAGTACACAACATGCAGCTTTCTCTCAGCCCATCTACGGCAGTGGCCATTATGCTGGCAGTTTTCGCGCCGGGCGCACAAGCCGCCGTCAAACAAGACTTGGCAATCATCGCATACCGGGGTGCCTCCTTCGGCGACTGCGAGTACTCCCTTCTACACGAGAAATCCCTCGGCGCAGGTCAAGCCATTTAGGTCGTCGAGCGATTTGCACCAACAACGCAGGTTCCGGCTGTGACCCTTCCCTCATTGGGTGAGAGGCAACACAGTGTGTTGAGCGCATAGATGTGTATTACAACGACGGAAATGCACCGGACACGTCTCAAGTTTTCGTTAACAGCCATGGACTCTGTCAGTACCGGGCTTGTAGCGACAACGCTGGGGGCCTTGTAAACAACTTCGATGCTTGCTTTTGTTCGGACGTTGGCATCCACGATAATTGTTAGCAGTTGGGCTGGGACGCATTTGGGCAGAACGATAGGATGGGCAGATTGATGAACCCGGAACTCCTTTGATCTTGACACTTTTGAGAACAAAGTAATTCGCTTGCGAATCCATGCGAGAGTTACTACCAGTTCAATAGACAGGAAAATCCGTGGCTATCGGCCAGGTGAAAACTCTTCCACCAGTCCCGAGATAGCTCAAAGGTGTACTTGGGGCACGATGTAGATGTTCTTGAAGTGATCTGCTCGTTAATCTGCTGCATAAGGGTCTGTTTCAGTAGGCCATGCCCTACGTCTCTTTCACATGGACGACGGGCAGATCGACACGACGCTTGTCAACTTCGCGACCTGTGCAATGGCATCAGCTGTCGTCTCTTCACCGCGCAAGGGCTCATACGTACGAGACTCGTGAGGGGTGATGCGCGTAGCAGAAATGTATCAGGAAGCCCTGACCTGAGACGGAGCTGTCGCCGATCAGATGTGCCGAGTAATATGCGCGACTGCGCCCTACATCGCACTTCCTGGACAGCTCTTTTGGAAACAGAGCAGCAGCGATAATAGATCAGGCCGCCAATGCCGGCTCAGAGGAGAGGAAGGCGAGACTGTTGTGCAAGAGCACTCCGGTTATGCATGAGTGATGCGCGGGCCTCTGAGAGTCATTGGAAGGTGCTGCCCTGTGGGACTAGTTGCTTGTGATGGAACGTTCACCGGATCCGCCTCAGAATGATGGTACCCGGCTTGAGTCGAATGCCGGACCTGTTGAGTTATGCATTGGAGCATATGAACCTTGCGTTGGAGCATTTGCCTCAGTCGCAGGCACAGTAAGCCTGCCGTTTTGCGAATAACCACCGTGTGATGGGTAGTTTGCCGGCACATCATTGCCATGTTGTCCGCGTTGGGGATCATATTCGCTCTGGTATATGGCGGGATCGAGAGGCACGTATCCTGACAGCGGCTGCTGTTCGACAGACACGGCATTTGCAGTGGCGGGAGACTGCTGCATCTGGTTCTCCTTAGCTGCTCGCTCTTTCTCCAGGCCCGATCTTCTCGCCGCCCTCCTCTGCGCTCTCAGACGTCGGTCTGGGCCTTCAGGATCCAGCTTTTTGGCGATGACAAACATGCGGTCTCTGCCGGCGACGTTGTACTTTTTGCGCATGTAGCGATACAGCTGCTTGTGGCCCATGTTGCGAATCTCCTCGTTCTGGAACTCGAGCTTCAGCAGTTCCTCCACCGTGTCCTCGGCGACGTCCCTGCGGTCAGCATCGACCCGCTTGTAGAGGCCCATGTCCTTGCGCAGCTTCCGGACACGCACACAGGTGACGTCCATGCCATCGGCAGTCAGCAGCGCGGCGATCTCAGCATCGGTCTTGGTGGTCTGGTGGAAGTAGTTCTGGAGGCGCATACGAAGGGCGGGGGTATCCTCGAAGTTGACGCGTCGCGTGCGGAAGCCCCATCGGGCCAACGCCCTCACGAGCGTGCTGCGGCCGATGTTCAGGTCATGGCTGTCGCGCAGTTCGGCGCAGACTTCGGCGTGGGTGAGGCCGAGGACGTCGATGCTGTCGATGATGAAGTCTTTGTGGTCGTCGAGCGGCGCCGGTGGTCGCGGCATGGTGGGAGGATGGGTTGGTGGTCGATATGTGTGCAATGTCGGTGTCCGGTATGCGTATGTTGTCAAAAACTGGAGGAGCGGCGAGAGCTGGTGGCGGAGAAGAGTCCGTGCCAAGCCCGTGTCCGCACCACCTTCACTCCACCACTCTCCTGTCTTCCCCCACCACCCACCGCCATGATATCGTCGCCGTCCGCACGCGAGCTTGCTCACAGTGGAATCTCGTGGCCAGGAGCCACCTCCTCCGCTCCCTGCCTGATCCCGGACCGCGTTCATCGCATGTCCGTCGACGCGTCCCTGGCAGTGGTTGGGCTGGTCCGAAAGCATAAGTATCCCCAATTCCACGATGCATCCATGCCCGTCAAATTTCCTGTCGCCCAGTATACTCCTTGATCATGTTGCTCCTCGCGAACGCCAACCACCTCTTTCCAATTCTCATGCTACCTCCAGCCTTCGACATGTGTCGCAATGGCGACTCAAACCGCCGTCAACAAGCGCCTCACGCTCGTCATCAACGCTCCACCTCGCGAAAAGGAGCACAAGAAGTCAAGATGGACTATCCAGTATGAGTTCAAGCTCTGGCGCTTGTACGTCGCGTGCCCATCTCTGCCATGGAGCGCAGCAGACACTGACCGACTACAGCGGCGCATACCAAGAAGTCCATACTTTCGTCGTAGGACCCGAAGCCGTGCCCTTCACGCTGCACACGAATCTCCTTCGAGAAAGATGTCCCGCTTTCCTAGATGAGCTCCTCCAGTGCGAAGGCCAGGTGCAGCCCTCACCTGCCGGCAAGAGAGACACCTGCCTGCTTGGCGACATCAGCCCGTGCCCCGCGGATCGGCCACTAGATCTGCGGACACTGCGTGTGACACTGTTTCGCGTCTTCGCCACCTGGTTGTATACGGGCCAGCTCGTCTTGCCAGAGGAATATGCCTCGAAGCCACCGCAAGCAACAAGGCTCGTGGCGAAAGCACCACACAAGGTCATCGAGGCTGCGGGCTCGTGGAGAGACGAGGACCTGATCGACCTATACCTTTTCGCGTCGCGGCACGAGCTGTGGGAGCTGGCCAATCTCGCCATCACATGTCTCTGGAAGCAGAACGATCAATACTGCAGGACCACCGCGCTACCAGCCATCGAAAGAGCGTTCGCGGCAGGTGCTTTTGGATGGGACGACAGCCTGGGTTGCTCCGGGCCGAATCAAAAGCCATACGTGATGCGTTTGCAAGACTACCTATTGTTCGAAGGTGCACGTCGGCTCGAAGACATCAAAGACTCTTGGCTGGACCTCATGCTTACGGCGCATCTCTTCCCACCGCCATATAATCGAGCGCTGCACGCGCGATATCACGAATCGCCAAGAGTCATCGAGAAAAGGCACCACGACATGCCGGAGCCGTTCTGGGAATACGAGCCGTGCTACTTCCACTGTCACGAAGAAAAGGAAGAACAGAAGAAGTGTGCTGCTCGTGGTGCGTTGCCGCTACCGGATTTTCCGAATGTGGTTATTCGACCCTCGCCTGTGATCAGCCCGACCTTCCAGTGAGTTCAGTAGTCTATTGTTGCATAAACTTCGCTGACTGAGTTTCCAGCACCCTCTTACACGGAGTGTGCACTGTCCTGGTGGGCCGTGGTCAAGTGTCGTTCACCCTACACAAAGAGCTTGCCTGCCACGTCTCCGACTTCTTTCGAGATACGTTCGGCGACGCATGGCACGGGCCGCCGAACGATACCGTTCAGTTACCTCATGAACAGCCTCGAGACTTTGCATTGTTCGCATCCTGGCTATATTCGTCAGAGATTTGTCTTCCGAGCCTGCAAGAGGTACGCGGCACGGATGGCCTACCTGCCCGGCCCAAAACACCCAAAGGGAAGGAACGCGTTCGTTCTGACGAGGACGGATCGCAAGTCAACCATGATTCGGGAGTTGATGTCCCCTCCGAAGTTGATGCCTGCGAAGCTGCCAAACTGCGCAGCATTCGCGAGATGGCTGACGATGACTCTGCGGACGACGACGAGACGACCGCCGCCCGCTGTGCCCGAGAGCCGGATGCCGAGCGCGAAACCAATGAAGCACGATTCCTGGTTCGAAAGCATCAACAAGATCTGATCCGATTGTACGCTTTCGCCATCCGGATGAAGATCCCTGCTCTTCGCAACGCCGTGATGGATAAGTTTATCGAACATCGAGAGAGCGGAACTCCATGTGCGAGCTCATCGCCAGAAATCTTGCGCCTGGCCTACAAATTGAATCCACCAAATTCCCCCATCTGCAGCTATCTCATTCAAGAAGCCGCTTTCACGTTCCGAGGTCTGCCCCGCGACAAGTCGGGCTATGCACAGCTGCTACCACCACAGTTCCTGCATGATCTCCTCGAGTATCAGTTCACTCGCGGCATCTTCCCAAAGCTCAGAGAGCATGTTCCTAGCTGGCGCGTCGACCTCTGTGAGCTTCACACCCACGCCACGGAGGAGGATGCATGCTCGTGCAAGGATAGAAGTGCAGAGTGGCAGCAAGCGCTGCGGCAAAAGGGCAGTACTTGGGAGCCGATCCGGAAGGAGTTTGGCCAGCGCCAATCTTATGCTGCAGCACAGCCAAACGTCGTGGGCAGGCGCATTGAGCGCACGCCAACCCCACGCGGCTCTTCGAGCAGAGAATCGCCGGCTCGCCGCCCTGTCGCCACGCCACCCACCACTGATACACCCAGTGGCATGTCACCAGCTTTGGGGCCTACGAGACCTCCAGCCGGCGCTCCACCAGCGATCCCGAAGCCCGTCAGCATCATGAGTCAGGCGAGCTCAAACATGTCTTCCATATCGTTGCTCGAGATCCAACGCACTACGCAAGCGAAGCGTCCAGAATCTTTCAGGAAAGACTCGGCTGTCGCCTCTATGGAGATCAAGATCACGCCGCCACCACGTCCCGACTCTATCTCATCAGCAGAAGATGCCGACGAGGAAGAAGACACCGATCTTACCCCTCCGCATACTCCCATCAAAGATGCTCACTATCGAACTGCACCTCCCATCCCACACAAAGGTTCATACAACGAGCTCCACGATCTTCAGCGCGCTCTGCCACCCTCCTTTGGACCGCGAAGTTGCGCCTCCACCTTTCATGCAAATCCGAAACTGGACTCGCGTCGGTCAGGCATCGACGTGCTAGCCTATCGCGCGCCCGATCCCCCTCCTCCTCCCCCAGCACCATCGAGGGCTTCACAACCACCGCCTCAAACGCAACAGGCGAAAGCAGTGCATTTCAGTCGGCATCGTATCACAACGACTGTGAATCGATTGCGGAATCGGCCTTTCACGCATCCGAAGAGTCCCGTCAGTAGCAGTAGTGGCGAGAAAGAACATGGCCCAGGCGAGGAAAGTGAGGCGGCGAAGACTTTACGGACCAGTATGTGAAACTCAATTCGACTCTCGCTCCTCCGTCTTTCTCTTCTTTAGCTGATTCTTCATCTGTGCAGTGATTGATTCATTGAATCCGCTGTGACAGATTCGAACGAACGAATGAACGACGAGCGCAAAATTCGAAATTTCTTTTGTCCTATCTCGCAAGAGCTTACGAGCTGGAACATCGAACGACTCTGTGTATAATAGCTTCTGGAGACCACTTTACGCTATAGCTTCGAGTAAGAGAGACGGCCGTTTTGGTTTGTATGATTCACACATCAAAGTAGCTTTCGGCTTACCAACGGGTCCGAAATTCAACCAAAGAGATAGCAATCCTCCCTCGCGGATGTGGACTGCAAGCCATACGCATCGCTAAGATATTTGCCTCCGCATAGGCCACAATACCACGAGGCCGCAGGAATGCAAGAAATGAGCACAAACGCTGACGTTAGTCTATCTATCATGATCTTCTCTCGTGAAGAAGAACTGTATCTGCCTACACTTGGATCTTTCACAACTCAGACTTTACGCTCGCAAACCGCACAACACGACATCGTCGAATCGACATCTTCCAACATGAAGTGGACGACGCTCGTCAGTCTCACCACACTATCGAGTGCCACATCCATCCTGTCAGAGCTCGGACTGAACTCCTAGTTCTCCGAAACCTCCAACGCGAATTCAACCCAACCCGCCAAACGCGTCGAAGAAAGTAAAGCGTTGATAGAAACTTCTCCTACAAGTACGTTCTTTGACACCTCATTTTCTTCACCATATCCTCAACTCCGACTAACTACCACCACCTCTCGTGCAGCCAGTTGCATCGACGGCTACGAATGCAGTAATCATTGGTGGTAGCTCGGCGGCGACGAGCATCCCAGATATGGGCCTACAAAGAACAAAATTGACGCGTTTCGGGCATGTTAGTGGGATTTGATCCAGGCGGCGTATACAGCAAAGAACTGGTTCTACTGTGAATTTTACGACTTGTGGGGATTCAGGATTGTGATGTACTCGCCGATGGGATATGGGTATTGTTATAATACCACTAAGCCGGATGGAGCGCCTTGGAGTCATTATGGGAATTGAGATTGATGGATTTCACATGATCGTGTCTACACTTGGGTCCATACGACCTCTGGTACCGCGAGGCCGGAAGTTGGCGGATGCCCAAGTGCTGGCGGCGGCCACCTGTCAAGATCGTACACTTCGAACACCCCAACGTCGACATCGTGAAAGTCAAGGGAAGGTCGCCATTGGGCAAGTCAAGATTTCCGGTCGCCATGAAGTGGACCAAGCTCTTCACACTCGCGTCGCTGGCAAGCCTGGCGTCAGCAGGATGGAAGAAGCACTACTGGATGCAACCCATTCATACGGGCTTGAAGGGTTTCCGCCATTGCGAGTACGATCTCCTGAACGCAGCATATGAGCTGGTTGCAATGCCACGCAACGGACTTCTCCGGATGTCGGATTGTGGCATACTCACCCTTGGGCCTTGAGGCGTGCCTTCACAAGAAGCCGATCGATCATGCACCATGTAAGGAAGGTGCTGAGTCCCATGATCTGCAATTGGGGTCTTTGTTAGTTCTGCAAACCTATCAGGTGAAAGGAGAAAATAAAAGGCTCGGCCGTAGAACCAGCTGTCAAGATCTTGCCCGGATATACAGCAAACTTTGGAGCCCACAGTACTTTTTTCTTCGCACTCTGCCCAAAATTCACTCCTGGCTCACACTCTCTTTCTCTCGTCTCTGAACACCCACGCAAAGTCGAAGTCGGATCGAGAACGCAAAACATGAAGCTGCTAAACCTCCTCACCCTCGCCGCATTGGCAACCGCCATCCCGTGGTCACACGGGGATGAGTCCTGGTCTTCCGAAACCAAAGGTGCCAACGCCACTGCCCTCCTCCAATGCTTCGACGATTTACGAAAAACGCTCGAAGCAAATCCCCGATGTGAGCCTCTCATTCCTTGCATTCATCTGTCCTCCACCAACTCACCCCATCCTTCCCCAGCACGCAATCCTACCGGCTACCGCTGCGCAGACCAGTGGTGGGAATACGGAGGCACAAATGACTGGCAACCCATCAAGAATAATTTGAAGGCTTTCAAGAAGTGTGAGCGTGAGATGTTGCAGGCGGTCTCGAATTCCACGGACTGGTATCAGTGTATGGTGACGGACTTCTGGGGCTTTAGGATTTTCGCTTGGTCGCCTTGGGGGCAGGAGGTTTGTCTTGCGAGGAAGGATCATGCGCCTTGTCATATTCCGAGGTCGGGGAATTGAGGTGTTTCTGGTGGGTAGGGGTTGGAGCGTGATGCACTGACCACATAGGTACACAGTGAAAACATACAGATTGAAAATATAGCAATAGTTGGGGAGAAGACAAGGAAAGCAGCAGATAGCAGTAGAGATAGGGAAGGTGGGAGTCGCAATCACCGGAGACGTCGAAAATAGTAGCATGCGAAACCATAAGAGTGCTCCGATGAAGTCGATGATGTGAATTCGTGAAGGGTGGTGATATCTGACCAACCTGCAATCGATGCACGCATGATCATTCTGGTCCGTTGGGCTGCAGAGAGGGCGTCAGATCGAGGAGAGACTCGCGACAGAGCACAATGGACGAACAGGAGCTCCAGATACTCGAGTGTCAGCAGCGTGGGTACGGGGAAATGGAGCCAGGCAGCTTCACTTTCTGAGCGGGAAAACTATCCGTCGAAGTGCAAACGTCGGCGCAGAAGATTACACAGAAGAACGACAACATCGGCAAAGTCAATGATCAGCACGAGGCGAGGAGACTGGTGTCCATTGTATGGTCTGGTCGAACATGCAGGATGCTCGCTCTGCATTCGACCGAGTTCTCGGTCATTCTATGCATCACGCTCCGCTGCATGCAGGCGTTCGCTTCGCGCGTCGCTCACCCTCGCCGGTTGCACTTGACTGCATTGTTGGCGCCCGCGACAAGTTTGCGTTCACGTTGAAAGTGAGCCGCGTGCCGCTTCTGCTGCCGTTCCCGATCACGAAATCTGAATCAGTGCGATCCTCAAAACACAAACAGACGAACAGTCCACCTCCAGCCACCCCAGCTACGACGCCGGAACGAGTGAGGCAGCTTCAACATGGCATTGACGTGCGTCCCATGCAATCGACGTTTTGGCTCCGACCAGGCTCTGCAGCAACACATCCGCGATTCTCCAGCCCATTCCGCGTCATTCACCTGCCGCGACTGCAACCGCGACTTCACCTCCGCCGAAGCCCACCAGCAACACATGCGAGACTCGCCTGCCCACCAAGTCTTTGCCACCCCCGTCGCTGCCACCCCCAGTCAGGCCTCGTTCGACATGCGGCCCTCGCTGCACGACGAAGTCTCGCGCCTCCTCGCAGACTACGGCATCTCCTTCAGCTTCCTCGCAAGCGACGACTCCAAAAGGGGCGTTCGCGACTTTGACTCCCATGTCATTGGGTCATTCGTTTGCACCAGCAGTGCTTGTGGCTTCCGCAAATGGACCAGCAAGCAAATTGCCATCACCATCCGCATGTACAAGGGGCAGAAGTACAACGTGAGGGTCTACTATCAGCGTTGTGAGAAGTGTCACTCCCGCCGTCGGCCCAAGCTGGATGTTGGGGTGTATGCAGATCGTGTGGCGTATCGGTTGGCGAAATGGTCGGGAGTCGAGGTGGAGGACCGCCAGGGCGCAGGCCGCAGTGATAGACCACACCTGATTGATCTGTGTGAGGGATGTCGCGATGGACGCTGTTGGGTGAAGAGAGAAAGACTGCAGGGCTTGAGGATCGAATCATAAGGTCTTTCGACTGGTTGAAGAGGGAGAGCGAGTCACTGCTCATGTCCGGCGACAGACTTCAGGAGCAGAGGATAGAGCTCTGCGGGCGAAGAGGTGGGTGGTCAAGAGTAGGATACCGTCAGCGAAGCATCAGGATTGTCAGTACTCTGAGTTTGCTTCATGTGCTGGAGGAAAGCAAACCAATATAACATACTGGAAAGGCAACCAGCACTTACGGTGAGGCCGTGAAACATGCGCGAGAGTGGCACGGATGGCTGGGGAATACAGTGATGAGTCTTCCGCTATGCGACAGCTCTGATCAAGAGGTCCCAAAGCAGCCAAAGCGCCATATGAGAGGTTCTGAAGTAGACGAATTATGTCGAATCGATGTACACTACTTGATCGTACTTTACTTTGTAGTCCTTCGTCTGCTGCCTCAGGCACCTCTGGCTTGGCATTCGCGCAACCTCTCCCTCTCCTCTCCTCTCCCCTCTCCTCTCTCCTTCCCTCCGCCTTCGCACTCCTGGTCTCGCTTCCCTCCCATCTCCCACGTTTTGACTGCCCACTTGAGAACAACAACGTCGACTCCGCCAGATTCAATTTTATCTGGCGCCGTCATGCCATCTTCTGGGTCCAGATAGCGACGCGTCGAAGCCGCGTGAAAGCGACCTCTGCGGCCTCGCACCATCGCACGACATCTATGGCGGGCACGAGATATGCTTCTGGTCTGCCACTTGGCGCGGGAAATGCGTGAGGATTGGCTCACAATGACCAGGAGGCTCGCCTTCAGCCTTGCGCTTACCTCTTCCGGTCGTCGTGCATGTTGTCTCGATACTGCGGACCCCGCATTGTGGCTGATCTCTGGATTTCTGGGCAATGCTGCGGGCCCGAAGCCTGGATAGCATGAGTTTCCACTGACAGCACACGATTCTATGCGACTATGGGCGGCGTTCCTCTCTCGTAGCACGGGAGGGACATGAGGGCCAGGAGCTGCGGTCTCGACCCTTGGCGACCAGCTTGACCACTCGGAGATCACGATTATTGAGCCTTGCAGCTCATTCCGCGCCTGCAGGCGCCACAAGGCTGTGTCCAGGAGTTGTTACCTCTCAGCCCCAATGATGCCGCACAGCTTGTACAGTTCGTCTCATCACTACTCCACGTTCTGCCATGTCTTGTTTCCTCCTGTCGCATTGCAAGCTGAACCCATGAGTTTCCTACTCGGATTACGATTTGAAAACGCAAGACGGCCGACTCGCCTCATCCGCGACACTTTGGTTGCGTACGAGTGATGTCCCAGACCCGAGAAGCTTCCCAACATGTCAGGCCTTGAAGGCGGAGCTGCGGTCTTTTCCCTGGTTGTTGGGGCCATCGAGATCATTCACAGAGCTATCGAGATTTACGAGGCTGTCAATGACAAGTCGGGCGTTCCGAAAGCGCTGAAGAAGGTGTCAGAGAAGCTACCTTCGGTGGAAGAGATTCTCAAAAGTGCGGACGCTCAGCGCAAGGCAGGAGCTCTCAAAGATGTAGACAAGATGGGTCAACGCGGAGCGAGAGGTCGAGAAGTGCAAGCAAGCCTGCCAGGAACTGCACGATCTGCTTCAGAGCGCCTATCCTAAGGCTGACTCGGGCAGATCAGAACGGCTGTGGAAAGGCGCGAAGACAGTACTCAGCGGCAAGGGCAAGACAGCGGAGGCGCTCTTGAAAGAGCTCTCGGAGTATCTGACACTTCTGGCTCAGCGAAAGATCGTCAACAACACAACTCTGCTTGAAGACATCAAGGCTCTGGTGGAAGAGTTATGCCCACAAAGTACGACAACCCAGATGCACAATATCAATGGCGACAACATTGGTACACTCCATGGTGACAAGAATGTCAATTCGGGATCCGGCTATCAGTTCACTGGAGCGGGCGGTACATACAACTTTGGTGGAGGTACGTTCAAGTAGGATCATGGACTCGGTACTTGATGGTCACTCTGCGGAAGGAAAGCAGTATTGACGTTTCCGTGGTCCACAAGGCAGTTCTTCATAGCGAATGACGACTTTGTCAGTCACTTCTTTCCTCGTGCGAGTGTTAACAGAGGGACCTCTCTTCATTGCCATTGCTGACTTGATCGCGTGTTGTTAGGACACAGCGAGGAGACTCAGTGCGCTCTGCTGTCCCTGAGGCACCGAGATCATAGACCATTCTCGGAAGAAAAC
>PNEN01000542.1:0-22437 GCA_002933655.1 Cercospora berteroae | reverse complement strand
TCTCAAATTCTACGGAAGTGGATTTCACGCTCGTATGGCCAATCTCAGAGTCTCACGGTATCAGGTAAGACTCCGCCACTGCCGTGATGTGCTACCTTGAACTCAACCCCATCAAGTGCTGAAATAAAACATGGATTAGACTCGAGTCGTGTCAGGTTCGAGAAGATCTGCAGGAGGATATCCGATGATGACCCAATCGCCAAATACAGGCGGCTTTCAGGGAGAAAGGCTGATAATACGACCAGGTGGCTCGTCGAGCACGAAGACTTTCGTTCCTGCCTGTGCGAAGACCCCACGAAGCACCGCTTATGGCTCTCGGGAAAAGGTATGGGCAGAAACTTGACTTGCCACTTGGCAACGTGCTAAATGGAGTACACAGTCGGCTCAGGCAAGAGCACTCTTGTGTTCGTCAAACCCTCGGATACGTTTTACGCGCATTCCAGTCGTCAGCTGACCTTCTTTGATAGGACCACCGTCATTGACCAGTGTCGCGCAAACCTCAAATCTGACGAATCCTCCGCTGTGCTAATGTTCTTCTTTCACAGCCAGGACGACATGGCTCTTTCCTTTTTCGAAAGTCTGACGAAGCAACCCATCGCTACATTGGTCGCTACTGACGTCCCGGGTTCTCCGAAGATACTTCCAGCTCTCGAAACTGCATACGGCAACGATATCTCCAGGCCTCACATCGCACAAGTCTTCGAGGATCTTGTCGTGCCACTCTGTCGATTACTTAAGCAAGTTTCTCTGGTAATGGACGGCATTGATGAGTGCAAAGCTACAGAGACGAACCTATTATGGCATTGGCTAGCAAAGCTTCTGGACGATGTGCAACCAAGAATCTTGATAACTAGTGAGGACCAGGCGAATATTTCACCTCGCTTCAAAGGGTTCCACCGAATCCGAATTGATCATCAGCACAACCAATTCGATATCGATACATACATCGAGGAGAGAATTGCCAGCAAATCTAGCGCTGGTCAAGTACTGTACGACGAGTCGTTGAGGAACGAGGTCAAGGCAACACTGCGGCAGAAAGCTAACGGGATGTGGGTATGTACACTGCGAGAAGGTACACAGAGGTCTGACATTCTCAGGCTCCTCTGGACTCACTTAGTCCTTAACATCATCCTAGAACATTGCGGAACTCCTGCAGAAGTAAGGAAGGCCGTGAAAGAAGTTCCACCCGACCTTGAAACTGTATACTCGCTCTGTCTGACAAACAGGCGCGGGACTGCGCGCCTCATCGATGGTAACCTGTTTCTGTGGGTTTGCGCTGCGCCGAAGCCCTTGAGCATTGGCGCCCTTGGAGAACTATTGGCTATGGATCTGGAGACTGGCCACGTGGACACCGAACAGATCCCCTTCGCAGATGTGCTGCTACAATCAGGAGCTGGGCTGATTGCTATGGACACGAGCGCCATGCTCCACGCACAGTCCAACGAGCGCCCCTTGATACCTGTGCACTCAACAGTGCGGAAGTTCATATTCTCTGAGCGCTTCCGTTCGCTGGCGGCCAAAGCAAGTCACCAGGAGTCGTGGCCACTATGTGCCGAGACTGGCCAGTGGACCGAGAGTACATTCCGGGCGGCGTTGGGTTCGCTTTGTTTGTCTCACATCAAGCGAAGAAGTTCTCGAGAATTGGGAAAGAAGCCAGCTCCAACCAGGCTTGTGGTAACTCAGCCAGAAACACCACAGTCCATGGCATGGCTTCAAAAGATTCTGATTCGAAGCCGCCCAAAACCAGCAGAGAGGGCAGTTACTCTGCAGGTCACCGGTCGCAATAGATCCAAGGTGTCGGCCACCAACTTCCTACGTTATGCCATTAAAAACTGGTTGGTCTGCAACAAAGAGCTTCCATTAGCCACAGCAAGATTCCCATGGCTTGCAGAAGGAGAGCGAAGGAGCGATTCACAGATCACAGCAGAGTTGTTCGAGGAGGTCTCCATCGAACGCAATGACTCCTATGGCATTCATCCGTGGGATGTTGTCGCTCGAACATCAAACTCACACCTTTCACAGATGTTCGCGTATGCGGTAGCAAAGAACCACGTGCCACTTATGCAAGTTGTCCGAAAACATCGCCACAGTCTACCTAACGAAGTTTTCAACAGCCCTCTTGCGCAACATGGCTAGCTGCTCCCCAACCATTTGGCAGCCCAGAATGACTTTGCACCGATCATGAGTGAACTGGTCAGCCTCTGTAATGTGAATGCGGTCTGTGCTACGACAGGGAAGCATGTGTTGCACTTTATTGCTGAAGCTGGAAGTGAAGCATGCCTTAAAATTGCGCTTACGATGGACCTGGATTGGAATGCCAGAGATAGAGATAGCCACACTGCGCTATACTCAGCGATGTTGGCTGGCCACGAAGACATAGTGAAGACTCTACTAGAGACAGCCAAAGTCGACGTTCATGCAGCGAACAACGATAGTCAGACTCCATTATTCTGGGCTGCACGTAAGGGTCACGACAGGACAGTGCAGCTACTTCTAGAAACAGGCAAAGCCGATGTCAATGCAGCGGACAAAGATCGCGAGACTCCGTTATACTGGGCTGCATATAAGGGACACGACAAAGTAGCAAAGCTCCTCCTAGAAACAGGCAAAGCCGATGTCAATACAGCGGACAAATATGGTCAGACTCCATTACACCGGGCTACTTTTGCCGGTGACGGCAAGGTAGTGCAGCTCCTCCTAGACACAGGCAAAGTCGACGTTAATGCAGCGGACAAAAATGGCCAGACTCCGTTCTACAGGGCTTTATCTAGGGGTAACGACAAGGTCGTGCAGCTCCTCCTAGAGACAGGCAAAGTCGACGTCAATGCAGCGGACACGGATGGTTCGACTCCGTTACATTGGGCTGCATATGAGGGTTACGACAAAGTCGTGCAGCTCCTCCTAGAGACAGGCAAAATCGATCTCGATGCGGCGAACAATGCTGGAGAAACTCCACTATTTACGACTAAAGAAAAGCGTCACAAAAAGGTAGTGAAGCTACTTGAGGAGGCGTACAGGCGAGAGGAAAGACACCATCGTACAAATTGCAGCTGCCAAGCAGGAGGCGCATATAAGGACTTATCGGTAGCTCAGCTCTTTCACCACACGAACTTTCTTCGAACATGACTTCCAGAGGGACCTCATTTGAAACTCACCCTCATCAGCCTCGACGCCCAGTTAATCGGAGAGAGAGCAGATATCAAAGCCCAGCAGGTACGTGCACCGTACAGGGCGATCTCCGTATTTGCAGATCATCTCAGACGCTTCCTTCACGAACTTGAACAATATCTGGTTCTCAAGGCTCCAGATGGTATGTACGCAAGCCTGAAGAGTGTACCAAAAGAGCACATAGCTACGGAATCTCGAGGGCAGAATCTCAGAGGGATGATCCGTGAGGACAGTTCTAACATGACAAAGAGCCTGCAGGCGCGGTAAATGTCTTTGGTAGAGTGCAGAGGCACGTCTGAAAGGAAAAGTGTGTATTGTGCAAGTCGACCATGCCCATGAGATATATTCAGCGTATATAATGTGCAATCCTGCATGCTATGCTCGACCGATACTGCTATTCTTCGAAGCTCAAGATACATTCTGATGCATTCATTCTGTGTTCTTCCCATGTCTACTGCTGTTCGATCTGTGTGCCCGTCTCGCCCCAATCTACCTCTTCTGCTGCCGACTTCGCTCAGTCAATCTCCGGTTCGACTCACATTCGCCCTCAACAGAGCAGCCCCGGGCTGCAAAGAAGTCGCTATCAATTGGCCAGGCTGCCAACAGCGAGTCCTTTGCCTCGGCTGTGTGCAGAGAGTCGTTTGTGGGTCAGAAGCATGTGCGGGGATCATCGCTTTCACAGCTTGCAAGCATCGAGCTCATGGTTGCTGGGAATCAGTCTTCGAGCCCTTCAGAATATGGAACCGTCTTCGGCATTCGCCTTCAACCGGTATCGAATCGCTGCATGCTGACGACGTCCTTGACCTGATCGTGCCGTTCAAATGTTCCAGCGACGCCCGGAATGCATTGACTAGTCCGAGCCGTTCGTGCGACGTAAGTGCGATACCATGGTCCATCAACAATGAAAAGCCTCATTCCCTCATCCAGGCTTCTCTTTCCCACTTGGCATCACAGTCTCCGTCGACCCAGCATCAGAGCCGCGAGAAGAAGGAGGCTCACTCCCATACCCCTCGATCAAGGACGCAACTCTGCTGTATCCAGCCTCCTGCTCCTGCTGTTCACAATTATCACTTGCTCCTCCATCCGAAATCGAAGAAGCCCTCGTTGATTGTCACTCATCCAGCTCCAACAACTTCCTCAAAACCTTGACCTCGGCATGATTTCGGTAATTCTTCATCCGATGACACCAAATTGCCTGCCCATCTTCAAACAAGAACTCGCCTCCAATCTGAAAAGGATTCCCACCTCGAATCACATCCCTCTTTCGAATACCCTCTGGATCACCCAAGCTATGTCTGATCTGCTTGACTTGTCCGTTCGCCCACGCGACAGGACTGATATCCTGCATGTACTCCGGACGTGAACTTCCGATGTTGAAACTGATGTTCATTCCCAGCTTTTTGAAGAGCAATCTCGAAGGGTCGGCGAACATCGGGAAGGGACAATTCGTGAAGGTCTTGTAGTGTGTGATTAAGTCTGGTTTGCCGCATCCGATCACGATGATCGAAGTGGGAATCGGAATGGAAAAGTACTCTCGCATACTGATCGACTCGGTAAGAGCTTGGAGGTACGCTTGACAAGCTCCACAATAGAAATGCCGCACGAAGATTATCAATTGTCGTTGATGTGTAGCTGTCGCGGGATCGTAGAGAGAGCCAAAAGGCATGCCTTTCCCTTCCGCGTTGTAGATCGGGATATCGTGAACTGCTGCAAGGGTCGCTCGATCGGGGCATTCGTCTGAGACCGCTGCACCAATATCATCGTCGGAATGGAATCGCGTAAACCAATCGTCAGGAGACACAACTTCCAGGTGCTTGTCTCTCGTCGTCGAATCTGCGTCAGCCGATACTACCGAGGGCGCTGATGTTGCCGTGGTGTCCATTGTTTGGTTCGAGAACACAGAATCGGCAGCGGTATGTCTCGAGAACTTGCTGAAGCTGCTGTAATTGGTGCCAGCACTATTGGGCGTCGTGGGACTGGCAGCCGAGGTGTGGTTGGTCTTCGCTATCCTCACCTCTGGAGGAGGATTGTATGGCTTCTCGAAGCGAGATGCGCCCACCGGAGATACATCTCGAACGGCACTGTTCGCCCTCCCTCGGTCCTGGGAGCTCATGTCTGCCGCCAGCGACATATCGACGTGGAGAGAGATACAGGAAGGAAAAGATGGTGGGAGAGCTGTGCGACAGAGAAAAGAGCCACCCGGCAAATGGGGAGCAGAAGGAGGAAAAGTCACCGCCCTACGCCTCCGTGATCGCGTTGCACGTTCGTCTCAAACGGGCAGCGGTGCATGTCGTGCAACGGGCACAACGAGAACAGAGTGGAGCGCTGGCAGCACGCGCACTCCCGTGTCACACGTCGTCGGTTGTGGCACGGATCGTGGCGAGTAGAGTTTTCGGTGCAGCGCCAGAACGGGTGGCCCAGAAGTTCTCGACTGCTCCACAGAACGTCACAGCCGTCGCACGTCCGGCGTGCAGCCATGCGACGAGGAGTGCACGCGAATTCGCGAGGCAACCGAAGCGATGGCCTCGGGTGGCCGAGAGCTGCAGATTCTGCGACGACGTCCCGCGAGCTCATCCCAGGCGATACGCAGCCCGACGACGATGTGAGGTTGCGTGGCTGCTGATCCCGCAACCTGGGCATACCACGCGCGGCGGAGTCCGCTGCTGCTTCTGCTCCCGCCAATCTCATCACAGCGGGGCGGGCACAGTGGAGCCATCTCCGGGAGCAATGCCGTGGACGGCTTTGGTGCAGGGCAAAAGCTTCGCGCGTGCGAATCGCCCGATCATGCATCTGGCGGACTGTCTCGACGACTCGGCGCTCAACTGCAGGTCATCATTCCAATTGGCACCGCGACTCGCAGAGCCTGGACGCCGTCTTTGGTGGTGCAAATTGCGACGTTGTCATCTCAAAGTCTGTACCAACAGGCAATGAAGTCGAGCTGCTGGCGTTTTGGGGCCTCTCGCAACTGTCAAATGTGCCAGACCATGATGTGAATAGCTTGTCTCGATGCATAACGCACCACATGGCGGTGCTGCATGTATATGCGGCTGCTGAGACAGGGCGAGTGTGGGATTTCGCATTTTTCGCTGCCAACGTCGAGCATGATTGAAGTATAGGGATGCAGTCGGCGGCATCTGAAACATATCGGAGCTTAGATTCGCAATCCTCACTGCCGTTCGCTGGTGGCCGTTTGCCAATTGTGATTCGCACGAGTCGCGCATCCGTTGTCCCGGATGCCAACTGTACGCTCCGTGTGTATAATTATTACCTTGCTGTGTCGCTCTTCTGGCATGTACTGACATCGCGCACCGATTGCACAAACATATCTTGATGGAATCCGGATCCGCAATTTCCCTGGCGTGAAAGCAAGATCGACATGACGATTTCGACCACTGACCGGCCCACATGCAACTGCCGCTGATAGATGCGCTCGTAGACCAGGTACGATGCCCGATCTCTTCACAAGAAGTGGCCTCGTACAACTTCGTGAAGTGCGTGTTCGGAGTTGCCGTCCGGTCATTGCTGAAGAAGTGCCGTGAGTGCTTCCAGTGATCATCATCCAGATCTGGTTCGGGATATCACGATGCAGGTTTTCGCTTAATGCTGATCCATTGGAGCCTTGGTTCCGAGCTGTTCGGCAAGATGAATTTGTTGCTGTTGTCGAGATGCACATGAAGAAACAAAGTCCACCGAGGAGGCAAGAACCTCGCTCCTGCCTCAGACATCCGAGACTCTTGGCACTGTCGTTCTATTCGTCGACCATTCTCCCACGCTAGCTCATGACCTCAAAATGCGGCCTCGCACACGTTTCACAACATGTTCTGGTTTACTTCCCCATGTGACCAAGAGCATGGTATCGGGAACGAACGGGTAGTACGAGGATCCGCGAGCCCGGAGCTCTTTGCACAGTTTCCATATCCGAACCCACCAAACAGACAGAAGCGAGCGACCTCCAAAAACTGTCTCACCAAGTCACCGAGTCCCCAATTGTGCCATCTCTTTCATCTCGCCTGAACCCATAAAGTGAGGTCGGTCGTACTGCTAGGATAGCTCACGATTAGTATAATTCCCATGCTCCATAACAAGATCGCTCCTAGCCTCCAAGCTTTGTGATTAGTGAGCCAACACATATTCCCTACAACGCACACTGAAGCTTATCGTGCCTGGCGTCTGGCGTCGTTGCTTGGGAGCCTTGTCGTTCTGATGAGTGATCCGATTGTAGACGACACCTCTACAGTAGACCGCAATCGAGAGAGTCCCAAACTTGTTCGGGACGAACAGAGATTGACAAAGAGCGTTTGAAGTTCATAAAATGCATTCGCCATGATGCTGCATATGCAATATACTAGAAATATGTCCACGAGGTTCCTCGTCCCAGATGAATAGACCTGAGCACATCTCTAGAGATCCACCTGTGGACCTTTGTCCATCTCCACCTCTCAAAAATCGTCATCATCATCCATCGTCATGATTAACATCTGTACAAATTTTCCTCCTCCTAGATCTTTTTTCCACCTATTCTCCCCTTACATGTAGTGTCGAATATCGCGCATGAAGCACGCGCAGATGAGAGAAATGACACCAAATGCAATACTGATCCAATATGGCCATCGGTACGCCAACGCGAAAGCTTCTTGCAAGTTCTCGATAATGATATCGTATGCGACGTCCTTGCGGAAAACAAGAGGGCTCTGCTCAATATATGCGCGGAGATCGGCATACTGTGCTTGAGCGCCCAATGTGAGGAGTCGGAAAAGCGTTGGATAATCGGACGTGATGCCTGCGACAGCGACGTTGAAGCCGGCTGGCAGAACGTACTCGGTCTCGAACTTGTGGAAAAAGACGTTGTAGTATGCGGTGAAACCGATGGCGCCTCCGATGTAACGGATCGAGAGGGTGACGGCAGTGACGACACCAATGTACTCGACGGGTGCGACAACCTGTGCGATAATCGAGATGGGGATGATGACTGCACCGATACCGATGGCAGAGAAGGTGAGGATGGCGTAGACCGTGGGGTTCAAGTTGGAGGTGGTGGCAATCGACATGGCTCCGGTGAAAGCCGTCATGAGGGCGGTCCAGAAGATCATGAGTGCAGTAGTGCGTCCTTTGGCGACCCCGAACAAGACCAAGCTGAGCACGGATCCGAAGATGATACCGAAACCAATGGGCAGTGTCCTGATACCGATTTGCAGTGGGTCATTGCCGTACATGTTGTAGACCTGGGTTGGCCAGAAGAGCAAGACCACGAAGAAGTTGCCGCCACTGAAGAATGTGATGAGGAGGGCGGCGATCATCGTGCGCTTGTCCTTCTTGAACACGCCCGCGGGAACCATGGGGAATGGGGCCAGCTTGATCTCCCATACGAAGAAGCCGATGATGATGAGGATACCGAGAATGAAGGGCACGAGGACGTGGGCAGAGCCCCACTCGTACTGTAGAAAGGTCAGTGCCTGCCACCTTCAGCCTCACCAAATTCGTCATTCTACTCACCTGACGAGCACCCCACTGCAGACCCATCATGAACAAAGTAACACCGAATGTGCTGAGAAGACCACCAATGTAGTCGATCTCGCGGAGAATCTCCTTGGCCGGACGAGTAGCCTCCAGACGAACGGGATCCTTGTAGAAGAAAACGACCAAGATCAGGCCGATGAAATTCCAGACGCCAACGAGGATACCAACGAATCGCCAGTTGCCCGCAGCTTGCGTGATGAGTTGTGCCCATAATGGTGAAGGGCAGAATGGCAGAATGGTGAAGACGACCAATCCGACGTACATACCACGCTTGGCGACGGGAACCAACTCAGCAGTACCAGCGAGCGCAATCAGCTCGTTGAATCCAGCGCCGAGACCGCAGATGACCATACCGCCAATGGCCACGTTCATGTCGTGTGCGGTGGAGACGACGATTGGGCCGATGAGGAGACATACTTGGCCGAATGCTGCGACCCAGCGACGACCGAAGAGATCGGAAAGCGCACCGACGAAGGGGCAGAGCGCAGAGTTGGGAATAAGATATCCGATGACCATCCATAGGTACTTGCCATCAGCACCTCCAATCTCGGCGTAGATGTCAGGCAGGACGGATCCATAGAGATAGAGGGGAATTTGTGAGCCGACCCAGAGGAAGGACATGGCAGTCAACGCCACGAAGAGCTGCCAGCACATCTGGTCGCGTGGTCAGCTGTCGCTCAATTTCCTTCCCGGTCGCACGACGCGCGGGTATTACCTACGTGAGGGTAGACATTGGGATTGTCCTCTTCGCGGATGTCGGCGCGGTTGTGTGCATCGCGCTCCTCTCCGTATCCCAACTTGTTGTTGAGGTCCTCCACCATGTCTTGAGAGCCATTGCTGCTGGCCGCAGTGCCGTGGCCGGCTTCCGCGTGTTTGTCGTACGTGGCCATGGTCGCGGTATCCAGGTGGTGCAAAGAAAGGGCAGAGCTCGTGGCGACGACCTTCAAAGAAGTACAACCGGGCGCGGAGATGATCTGGCCATCATATAGAGCAAACAAAGGTACACCAGATCGATGCCTCGGTGCTCGCGTCGCATCGCCGCCGCAGCATCTCCAGAAAAGTGGCTGCTTGACAACGCTGGAGTCCCCACGAACCTCAAAGCTTAAAGCGAAACCGTGCAGGGTCAAGCCAGGCCTCGGCCAGTGCGTTCGTTCCCACACATGACCTGCAGCGAATCACGCGGGCGAGCGTATGCTTTGTTGCTCAAAGGAGACTCATCGCCGCACAGCTGGCTTTCACTAACGCCGATCGATTGAGTCTGGTGCCAGCTGCTTCGGGACTCCCCTCATCATGCGCCAGCGATCATTGGCTGTCTGTCCGGAGCGAGGAATGCTCGCTGTGCCGTTATGATTGGATCTTTCGTACGCCAATGCCATCCCTCTCCAACAGACAAAGCGTGACGAACGTCGCTATCCCGTGGTTCAAGTTATGCAGCGACAGGGAAGACTGCAGCGTCGCCTGGCTGGCGTATACGAGTGCAATCAATCCCACTCGATGACAACCTCTCGCAGTGTTTGATGAAGGATGATGTGTCGGACATGGGAGCTCATTTGACTTTGACCGCTGTCGCTGGTCTGATTTGGTACACGGCCCGCCTGGCTGGGACGATAAGAAGCCAACAAGTACAACCAACTCGGCCGGAGACGAGGGCGTGGTGTTGCGCTTCGGGAACAACTGTGTCTGAGAACAGACTGGAGAAATCTCAAGTGCGACTTCCGAAGTCTCGAAGACCGGTACTCTCCGGCCCAGATGCCTCCAGCGTACACTCTCCGCAGTGGCTGTGAAGCTGGCCCCTCGGAACAGCTCCAAACTGGAACCTGCCTCGGACGAGCTGTAGAGCGCGTACGCTAGTGGCAATGCTGGACCTCATCGCATGTGACAGCTCCAAATTTCGACGCGATGTATGGTGAGGATTGATACTTGCGTATACGCTGTTCGTTTTCGTACGACCGCGCGTTCCGACATCACACTTACCGGTTCACCACGGCATCGCAACGACGACGATCGAGCTGCTAGCAATGCAGCGCTTGAGAGAATGATGTACAGCTCCACCACGAACGGGCATTTGGATCAAGAGAAACGCGAGAGTGCGCGATTATGTTCCAGTCAAGCGGCAGTGGATATACGTCGACGAGAATCTGTCGCAGAGTGGTCATAGCAGCTTCTTGCGAATGTCGAGCTCAACGGCAGAGGCTTCGGCTGTTTGGGAAGAAGTCGTACCGACAGTCCCAGCTCTGATCGTGAGCGTCGACATTGACATTTCGGGAAAGAAAGAGATGCTCGTTGCGAATTGCTCTCGAAGCTGGCGATGTTGGTGATCATCTCCGTTCGAAGTACTCCTTGGCGAAGTCACCGTATTTTTTGATGTACTCATCTTGGCTTCTTACGTCCAAAGCCGTGTACCACGTTTGGAGCGCCTCCCGACAGTTTACCTTCTCGCACTCCGTCTTGTGGCTGTGGTCGCGCTCGAGGATTGTCGTGGCCGGCTCCTGCTCACTGGTACTCGGTCCGGCTTGTACCCTCAGCGGCAACGCCGCGTCGACTTCATTTGGACCAGTGTTTTCGCTGGAAGGCGCGCCCACCTTTGATGCTTCTGGCTCCGCAGCGGTCTCGCATTCCTGGCTGCATGGCTCTGGCAGGTTTGCTGCTTTGGCAGGCTCAACAGCCGAAGCGGCATCCAGATTTTCAGCCGGCGATTCGACGATAGCTGGGCCAATTGGAATATTACTCTCATCTGATCCAGTCGCCGTTGAAGTTGTAGTGCTCGCGGATTCAAGCTGAGAAGACGTGTCCGTAGCTGTAGATATCACCGTTGCTTGGACGTTGCAAGTAAAGGTGAAGTTAGTGCTGACATCAGGTGTCGGAAGTTCCGGCGAGGCATCAGGAGTCTCAGCTGCGACTGCGACCACAGCCTTGTTATCTGTCCCAGCTTCCTCCATTGTGGCTGCCTGATGATGCAGCTTACGCCAATTGGAGAGGAAGGAAGGGGTTCCAACGAAAGCCGCGTTCAGGTGCGTATGGAAGTTCAGCCTGACCGGGATGTACGGCTGATCGACCCGACGCGTCCATTTCGCGTGTCCAGCAGATGTGGATGCACTGCGATATGTAGAAGTATGACACGGAGAGTATGCGCTCCGAAGAGGCGATGCTCATTTGACCTTCGTTCACTCATTATTCACACGTTGAGCGCGTAACCGCATATCATCTAGAGGTCCGCAGCGTCGAGCTTCTTTGCTCCGCTGCCCATGATTCCCACCTCCGAACGCCTCGCTATGTCGTATGGCAGCAAATGCACCCTCAAGCAACCCATATCCATGCCTAGAGCATCTGGCTGGCTAAAAGCCACCTCCTCGATACTCTGACCATCCGCCCTTGGCCTTTGGTATCTCCAAGCCTGCCAGAGCCATATTGACCTTGTGCAGCCGCAAAAGCAGTGTTCGCTCCACCTCTTCCGCGGTCTTCTTCGCTTCGTCGTGCGTAGCGGCACGGATCTCTGTTCGAGGAGCGATCAAGATGCCGTTGACGACATCAAGCCTGGCATCGAGCCTCCCGCTCTGGATCATGCCCAGGATTTCAATCTCCATCGCGTGCGGTGCATTGGAGATGGGCGGGAAAGTGTTGGCCAGCGCGGCGAGGCTGACCTCGGAGAAAGGCGAAAAGTATGCGGTGATGCTGCGCTCACGAATGTGGGCGAAGAGCTGATCGACGTGCGAGCCAGGGTAGTTGCTCGCTTTCGCACCGAGGAAGATGTCCAGACTCCAGTCACTGTAGTATCGTCGCAGTGTCTCGATGCACGCTTGATACTTGGCTGTCGTGTACAGTGTGATCGCCTTGCGCATGTGCGGCTCCAGTTCGAGAAAAGCTCGAAACGGCCCTCCCAGCACGCGCTCCATAAGCTCGTCGCGGGTCATGGTCGCTAGGGCGCAGAGCCCGCCGTAGATCGCAACATCATTTGCATTGGCCACAGTGCGCTCGAAGTTCTGACCCAGTACCACCCCTGAGTTGTGGAATTCGAAAGGCGTCTGCAGAAACGCCGCTGCAGCCTGATAGTACTCACTATGTCCCAAGTGCGCGATGCCCGTGCCAACGTGGTAGATCGGTATTACCTGCTTCATCTCTTCTTCCTTACTCCCGCTGTTCCTCAGCCGCGTTGCGTTGGCGAGAAGTCCTCCAAATTGTGTATTGGCCAAGCCGCCGTTCAGCTGCGCCTGCACTGCTTGCAGTACGGATGTGTAGATCAGGCGCAGGTACATGCTGTTCATGTGCGTGGGCATCGTGCAGTAGTCGCGCATCTTTCCAAATGCCTGAAACGCCGCATTGTATCCGGAGGTGCTGACCGACTGCGGATTTGAGGGATCTGGGACGGGCCCTCCAGTCTCAAGCAGGTGTGTGGCCAGATCTTCTTGACCCATGCGAATGCTTTCGCGGATCAGGTTATTCTTATATCCCCTTAGCTCACTCTCCAAACGACTCTGCTCCCTTCGATTCTCCTCATCTTTCTGCGATGCCCAGTCCACGTCCACATTCGCCAGATCTGACAGGGCAAGGTTACCAGCGAGTTCGGTCAGGCGATTGTAGAGTTGGACGTCTCGGCCGGCCTTGGCTTTGGCGAGGGCCATGGTGAGAGCCTGATGCGAGAGCGAGGGACATCGGATTGCGATATGTGCGAGGCGGAGGGCGAGCAGCGTGCCTATGTCATGCATGTCAGTGGGTGTCGTCCTGCTTTGCGGCAGGTGGCACACCTTCGTAGTTGTTGGCCCAGTTCTCGAGGTCGAAGGTCGGCGGAGGCAGATTGCCCGTCTCCACGGCCACAGGCTCGCTCGCCGGAGCACTGCCTTTGCGCGCCATGTTGAGAATGCAATTGATGTGGATGTCTCGTGGGATGGTGTTTGGAGTTTGGAGAGCTGCAATCGAGCTGTCAGGCGCCGGCCGGCGGGACGATGTTCCGATGTGGGGTCACTTTCACATGCGTCACTTCCTCCTTCTTCGTTCACTTCTATTCCTTCTACAGACACCGTGTCGCGGCAATGTCGATCAGTTCTCGTGCATCGGACCTCCGATATCCTCTCAATATCAGACTCTAGGTCACAATTTGAAGCGACGCAGACGCGTTCGGATGTCTGCACGAGTGTAGAGGGACTGGAGGGACTGGGCATGGTTTACGGGCAATGTATTAGGCTGTCTACGATCTTTGCGGCATTGCCTGCGTCGCGTATCTTCCGCAGAGCAAGTATGCTGTTACTGCCTGATCATCAATCAATCTCAGAAAGCTCTGCTCGTCTCAATCGGATGCAAAAGCAATCCCAACATTCCAATAATCCACCAATGCGCACAACTCGTGTTTCCAGGACCCCCAGGAAACCAATCGCGTCCGCGTAGCTCGATGCGGCGCCTCTGAGAGATCGCTGACATTGGAGTTACACCCCTACAGCTCATGGCTAATTGGAGCAGAAGTAGCGCGCTTGCCGCTGGCTCGACCACTGAAGAAAGCGAGGGCCGAGGCGACGAGCGTAGCCAGTAGCCCAATGAAGAGGAAGGC
Source organism: Cercospora berteroae (assembly GCA_002933655.1). NCBI lineage: Eukaryota > Fungi > Ascomycota > Dothideomycetes > Mycosphaerellales > Mycosphaerellaceae > Cercospora > Cercospora berteroae. The sequence continues at coordinate 8,213 of PNEN01000542.1, read as the reverse complement.
CGTGGCGGCTCTGGCGCGAGAACATGGTGGTGAGGTCAAGATATGCTCCTTAGCTGGCGAGTCGCATGGCGTCAAGGTGCCGGCGTATTTGACGGCAGAAGTCTAGTCAATTAATCAGAGATGTCATCCCCAATGATACGCGTTGTTCGCTTACCACTCCACCGGCCAAGAAGAAGAGAGCAGCGAGCACGTCGAGGATGGCGGTCACCAAGGCCACGACCTTCTTTTCTCCGAGCGATGTGACGGTGGCAATGATGCCGGTAACAGCACTGAGCAGCCCGACTACTCCCACGCAAGCAGAGAAGGCGTGTACAGGCGTCCATGGATCGATCGCTTTGTCGCAGTCGCGTTTGCCGTAATGTTGATGACACATGCCCAGGGTGTGCTTCAGATGCTTGTAAATGGAGATGGAGAGGCCGAGAACAATGGCGGCAGAGAAGAACTGCGATCGCATTAGCAAGTTCTCGTGTCGTTGGCTTTCTCGGGCATTCGTCTTCAGGACAGGCTGTGTTCAAAGCCAAGATAAGAAGCAGAGAAGTCACCGCGTTGCCGAAGAAAGGCGCAGGTTCCGGCGACTGCGCCATCTTTTGTCGAGTCATCACTTACCTGAACAGCGCGCGCGACCAGCGAGCCCAACTTCTTCTTCTCCATGGTATTGGTGTTGCTCTCGAGTATCGCTTGCGAATTTGAAGTCGGCGGGTAGACAGACGTGGCCGGCGACGGAGGCGGAATGACAAAAAGAGGCGCAGGTCTGTTGTTGTCGAAGTGAAAGAGTTTCCGCATGCTCGAGCGAGAAGAATTGCACGAGCCAAGCCAGTGTTTGTCCTCATGCACGGTTCACTTTAGCGTCGCGCTAAAGCCCACATGCGCATTGCCTTCACTTCGAATTTCACTTCTCTTTTGACAGCGCTGATGACGACGCAGATATCTTGGGAGAGGAAGAGCAGTCTGCACAAGGCCATTGTCCTACTCTCTCGTCGCAGAAATGGTCGCACGACGCGAGTTCCATGTCTGTACGATGGCAAACACTTGCTGCTGCCCGCGCTGTGTGCCACGTGAAAAGCGAGAAATGTCGTCCAAGAAACCCGGTTCCTGTTGTGTCTCATCCCGAGCGGCTCTGGAGATTATGCGCTGCATTACAGATGTCCTCTGTGCGGTGCGCAAGAGCGATTGACATTGCCAGTAGAAGGTGGTCCCGTCGCATCTCAGCCCGATTAATGTGGCACAACTGTGTCCATTTGTGAGCTGACTAGCAGAGAAGCATGCAGTCGCGTGGAGAATGGTAGCCCTCCGGACCAGTGCATTGGACGAGGGATCCCATTGCAGAGCGGAACTTGGAAGAATTCTTGTGCTCCGGCACATGCTGTATGCATGCCCCAGATTTCAACCTCACACGATGGATCTGGTACTTGGGAGCTTAGAATTGGAGTTCCGCTGTTGCAAAATAAGGATTCTCTCATTGTCTGGGTTATTCAAAACATATCATGAGCAGAATCATTGCGACTTCTTGGGAGGTCCCCGGACAAGCTTCTGAATCTTGCCCTCGTTTTTTTCAAGCACTTGAAGAACGATTCTGTACATTGTCAGAGGGCCTGCAATAAGCTTGCTACAGATATAGACCAAATTCTTATGAGTTGTATAGAATAAGATCTTGCATTCGCAAGGTCTCATGAAGCCGGTGATGGTCCAACTCGAAGGCGCAACGCATGAAAAATTCAATCATCGAGTGTTCTTTCAGCAGCTGGGCTTTCGATCAATCAGTTATTCGTCAATGTTGCTCCATTCGCCAAAAATTGACAGGAATCGTCCCCGCTTGGAAGCCGCCGTAGCCTTCGTCTGCCTGCCAGCGGATCAGCAGAGACCTGCTCCATTTTTGAAGATGATGTTGGCTTTTTGGCTTGGGCCACAACGAACTGGTCAACAATGATACGTATGATTCAGCCTCCAATCAAGTATGATGATCTTTCGTCTTCTTCGGCCACTCTTTCACCCAATCCTCCAACTGCTTGACAATTCTCTCCTGAACTTCCTTCACGCGTTCCTTCACAACACCATTCCGGATCCTCATATCGCTGCCATGGAAGCCACCCGGCACAATCTCCACAGGCACTTGCGGAGTACTCTGCAAAGGCCCTCCAGGCCGGAACTCAGCGTCCGCTGACACGCTCGCCTCGCGCCAGGGATCAAATTCGCCGTTGATGAATACCAAACGACTTGTGTTAATATTGCTCCAGCCACCGGTGTATGCATTGACATCAGCTTCTGTGCGGCCTGCTGCGAGCCCATACGTTTCTCCATTTGGGCCTGGAGGGAACCAGAGACCACATTGGCGGAGAGCGTATCCGGTTGTAATGAGACGCGTCACGAGAGTGGGCCGACCGGGAGGAGATCCATTCGGCCAGTAGCCAAAAGGTTCATTGCAGGTCATCCAGATCCATTGGCGATTAACCTGATTCGCGAGCGAAATATCCGTGAAGAGAGGAGAGGAGGCATTGTATGTATCATAGCACCGCGTATTGTTGGTCGTGTTGAATTCGGCATATTGGTAAGTCGATGCGCAGAAGTCAGGAAGTTTGACGTCTTTCCACCAGGCGGCATAGCCATCGAGGGCTTTCTCGAGACCGACACCTTCTGCACCAGGAATGGAGATGTTCCTCGCAGTCGCATTGACGGCGTTCTCAATATAGTCACACCACTTCCAGAATCCTGTGTCGTTGTAGAATTGAGTATCTTGCCAAGACCATGGTCCCAATGCCAAGGCAGCCATGAAATCGTCATTGTGCTCAACGTCCTGCATGCCGAAACGAGTCTTGAGAGATCGCTGCTCTCCTGTGGAACCGTGCATCAGAACGCCGTCCATGTGCTCAATAACTAGCGAGACGTCCTTGCTGCAATTCTGAGGCATGCCTTTTTGAATGGGCACATAGTATGACCAGAAGTCCGACACGGCCTGCACAGGTGCACTGGACGCCGCATATGCCCCAAAGGTTCCGGGGTCTACTCGTGCAATGGCTGCGGTGAGTGCGCCGGAGTAACTAGCGCCCATCATTACCCACGGCACATCCTGAGCATTGCTCCCGCCTTGCGGAGCGAATGGCAGCTGCACTTCGCGCGCGAAGCGAGTTACGTCTTTGATGCTGTTTCTCCAGCGTAAGATACGTCAAGTTTGCAGTGCTGAGATCCGTGAAGGGTGTGCTGTGGCCCCAGTAGCGATGTTCGAGAACGATTGTAGCCGCGCCAATGCGCTCAGCTAGATGACCTGTCGTGTAATGGGGAGTCAGATATCGAGCATACTTCGTTGCGTTGAGCTCGCCCGGCGTGAAGAATACGACAGGCGAGTCTGGGCCTTTCCAATACGTGGTATCGTAGAAGTAGACCTGGTCGAACGTTCCTACATGCGGATTTTTGTGATCGATCAACTGCTCGAACGTGCTGTTACGGTACCATGGCTTCAGAGGCACTTCGCCTCCTGGCAGATCCGGATGACGTTCCCGGCCTACATCACCGTCAGATGAAGTCTCGACAGCATGCAGAATAGGGTTCGTCTGCTCAGTCGGATGTGTTCCTACCTCCGAGAGAGTAGCTGCCAGATCAGTCGCTCGCTCGACCGCCTACTGATATCGAAGACGCGCCCAGCGTCCCGAAGGCCCTCATAGTTGCGAGTATAGACTGACAAGCAGAACATTCAACAGCACTGCAGCCACGATTGTCGAGGACGAGTTAGTCCCACAGCTCACTAATCACGCACGATTCTGGTCATGGACATTCATATTCCGGCTTGGCGCAGCGCTGCCCATGTACAGACCCCAGGATTCGGAAAAGCCTATTTCAACGTGGCCATCTTTTCACGCGCCAGCTAGCACTGTCTGTCACAGTGCATTGAATGCTGTCCTGTCGTGGCAGGCCGCATGTTCATGGATGTCGACGCAGCCAGAGAGCGCTGGGCGCCTTCCCTCCAGCTCGTGCGATGTGCTTGCAAGTTGTCGCGACAGCACCGGTGCTACTCTCGCCTTGTCGAATCGCACTTGTGCGAGGCTGGCAACGTCGCAGTGGCAGGGCGATCCCGGTGTGAGCGGGAGATATCAAGCGATGTTACGACCGGTGCTGGACTTCACGATTCGCAGCGACGCAGGATGGCAGGTTGCTGTCAGACGGCCGTTGGAGTCGATGACCGTGTGAGGTGAAGTCGATGGAGGAATGCAAAGACCACGCGGCTTCACGGATAGAAGAGGCAGATCCCAATGCCCGGCTCGTCGGCCACGCGCTTCCGAGATCCGCCTCGCCGACTTCCACCTCCGCCCGCGACTTCTCAATCTTCCCTCGTGCCAACAGCACCCAAACCATGTGCGCCACGCATCTCTCCGAAGCCACGCGATCCGCTACCACGTCTTGAGCTCTCACAAAACTGCCCATCCCCGCCCCAACGAGGCACCTCGCGAGCCCGAAGCGCTCCGCCTTGAGATGACCCACCGGCTTCGCAGTCCCGCCTGAGGCACAGTCGGGGCATCGTCGACGAGCTTGCGCGATGGATGCTGCTTCCATTCTACTGTACACGCGTCCGCCGAGACGGTGGATCTCGCGGGCAAGACTGGGCGCTTTTGGCGTCACTGCGCACGCCGGGCACGATCCCGCCATACTGCGTGGCCACACGAAGCCGCAGCCGCTTTCTGCTTCGCCAAATCGATCCAGTGCACGCTGTATTGGATCAGCCACGTGATCCTCGAGATGCAACGCATGCGATGATCTTTTGTTCTGGACGCTGGCATGCGAGACTCACACGGCAGGCCAATTTCGTGCAGAGACGGACGTTGGGAAAACCGCTGGCTCGCTGTGATTGCTCACCTGCTACCACGCAGAATGGCTTCGACAGTGACAAAACCCGCGATGAGCCAAGATCGCACTGCATTCACGTGCGGCGCCCTGACATTGCTCCGCCGTGGATGTCTCGCGTGCCACAGGATCGTCGCGATTGCCTGGTGAATGATGTCTCACCGCGAACTGGTGGCACGGGAGACTTCCTTGGCGAGCGAGAGGAATTCCATGGCTTGCGCAGGCTCACAGGAGAAATGTCGCCAGCAACGAATTGGTGGCTGCTATTATCCGTGGGATCATCACTTGAAGTCCATGGAAGCTGTTCGCCAAGCAAGCTGCAGACCCTCCACGGCTTCGGCTTGCGACTTCCGCATGCCGCCATGACAGCGAGTCCGGCACATGCGAGGGCTGATCATGTCGTCGTTGATCACAGACATTCGATGTGGATGCTTGCACTCGGCGACTGCCCACACCACAGTCTTGTCCGGACGCTCAAACCACCAACTCCTGAGCTGTGGCACCCATAATCCCGTTGCCAACCTTGCAGGAACGTTGTCATGGCTGCGACCTACACGCGCCACACGACTGCCATGCATCGTCTCGCTTGGTGAACCACCAAAGACGGACTCGAACACCCGTGTTGTGGCTGGCCTTCTCAGTGCACGATGGGCCGTCTTGCCGGTACAGGAGACGGTGCTGCGAGCTGTGCAGAATCGTCCAGCTGTGAAGGAAGTACGAGCCCACAATAGCAACGCTAGCTCATTGCCCCTGCGTAATGGAAGGCATATATACTGCGGTCACTGCCCACGAATGCATTCTCATCAGCACCAGCACCAGCACAGTCTTCACAACACTCACTCCAACGCTTACCGCTTCACATTCGTTACCGTACGAAACACCACGTCACCAAATCAAGCAAGATGCAGTTCCTCCTCCTCGCTGTCGCCTCTATGGCCATCGCTACTCCTGTTGCCCTCAAGCGCGAGGCAGAGGCCGAAGCCAACACTGGCCTTGCAGCTCGCCAGTTCGAGGCCTATGGTGGCTACTACCCACAAGGCCAGGGCCCCAACATCTACAACGGCAACGGCAATGGAAACTCCGGTGATGGCAATGGCAACTCTGGCAGCGGAAACGGTAACTCTGGCTCCAACTCTGGAAATGGTCTGTTTCGACATGTTCGCGTGCCCGTGTGCATAGATGATCTGACTGTTCTTAGGCAACGGAAACAACATCGCTGTCGGCGGCGACGACGACATCACCAACGATGATGATGCTGTCGGAAACGACGACGATGTCATTGGCGGCGGTGATGGCGACAACGGTGGCGATGGTGACAATGGCGGTGATGGTGACAACGGCAACGGCGGTGACGACGATGTCATTGTCACTCCATTCGACGCATGCACTGGCCTCTCCGACACCCCCCAGTGCTGCGCCACCGACATCCTGGGCGTGGCCGACTTGGATTGCGCTCCTCGTATGCTATCCCTGCCGCAATGAAACTGCAACAAAACGCTGACACATCAACAGTCGAGGAGACAATCACATCCCGTGACAACTTCATCGCTCAGTGCGCCGCAATTGGCCAGCGCGCCCGCTGCTGCGCCGTCCCCATCGTAAGTGTCCATTTCACCAATCGATTCAAGCCCTTTCCACTGACATTGCACTCCACCAGCTCGGCCAGGGCCTCGTCTGCACCGCTCCAACTGCTTAAGCGATCGAACATCAGGATACACTGTCGAGCGTGATATGATACGACACTACGCACGAGAAAACTTCAAGTGGACTCGATGATCGATAAGATGGAAGGCTAAGGACGCACGCACGCATGAAGAAAAGGAGTTGATGAAACACGAGTTTACTTGGACGGATGAGGACCTCATTCTGCTTCGCTTTGGGAGGATTTGGTGCTGCATTCTTTGATTTTCTGTTTGCTTGTCATGTAATCATAGACTATGGCTATGTTAGTGCACGACATATGACTTCTCTGGTCCTCACTCGGCTTCCCTTCTCATCCTTCGAGTACTCCAGTCATCATTTGAGAGACATGAACGAGTGATTGAAGAGCACTAAGCCGCTGATGTAGCGAGCTCAATGCCAGAAACCAGAATTTGGGAGGAGCGGGCGACCGAGGAATAGGCGAAACGCGCTCGGCTTAGAACTCCGACATGATGATCTATTCGCAAGAATGTGGTCCCACGTATCGTTGGAACATATTCCCTTCGTAGTGCTGTGCATTCGTACTTTTACTTGAAACTCAAGGACGGCCCGCAGAGGCCCGCGTGTATGATGGCGCATCCAACACAATGCCTGGAGGAACGTTGCAAAGGAAAAGAGACTGTCTACTTTATCTTGCGCGCGATGCACGGCCTCCGGAATATGGTCTGACCGTCGAACAGATAGTGAGACATGGCCCTCTTACCGGGGTTATCGATGGCTAGTCTCTCGGCACTTACTACACTAGATGGTTCTAGACCTAGACGACGTATCTCCGGAGACTTCCGGTCTGAGAATCCTTTACGTACAGGATCGCGGAACCCGTGGCCGACTGTAGGCTAGGGCTTGGGAGTAGTATATGTGCAATAGGACTACATATACTGTGTACTCACCGCCCACTGTCGAGACCTACCATCATCGCTGTTCGACATACTACATCAACATGAAGCTCTCCACTACTATTCTCACGACATTGTTCTCGTCGCTCGCATGGGCAGTGCATTGGGTACGCCAACTACACAGCAGTTGCACTCGGCTGTATTGCATGCACGCTGACTTGTCGACAATGACAGAACTGTGTCGTCGATGATCGCACCGGTGACAACGGCGCTTGCTTTCCGTCCAACTGGAAACCGGGTGACATCATCAATCCATGCTCTCGGGTACGTGGATACCTAGGTCCAAGATAATATCTCATTGGCCGTCCTTAAGTCTAAAGACCTGATCGCGTGGTGCTAATGCCTTTCTGCAATATAGTATTACCCGTGCACTCATCATGGAAATGGATGTCGGCCAGACGCCGATGTAAGTGGAAGCTGGGCGCACTGTGGTGCTTATGTACCAGCACCAGGAGAATAAACGAGTTGATCAATAATTTTGTTGTTCTAATTGCTGTTCCAAGATTTCTGTGATCCAAAAGCTGTCTCTATGTGTGCTCCAAAGGTAATACTATTTGAACTGAAAGTTCCTTCCACTCCAGAAACGATCACGGCGAGTCCCTAAGAATCCTTCCAAGAACTTGTTACTCTCCCGTTTCTCTGATCTTCATCGCAGTCTTTCCCAGCATGTGTCACTCTCCCGCTCGTTCGCTGCTTCATGGTCGGTTGTACTCTTACATAGTAGTCGTGAATGGAACTGTGGGTAGGCTCCTCTGCAGAGGGTGTTCAGTCAGGTGACAAAAGTGG
>PNEN01000541.1:22721-67164 GCA_002933655.1 Cercospora berteroae | reverse complement strand
TAGTTAGGCCGGAGGCCCCTAGCCTTAGACTTTACTTCGCTCTTATAGCTACTAAGTTTTATACTAGCCTATTATATACTAGATTAAACCTTAGGAATAGTTACTTAACTAAGACTATATTATAAGCAACTACTATAAGCAAAAACCTAGCTAAAAGATATATAAAGGGTATTATAAGCTACTATTATAATTAGAATAGAGATAGACTAAGAGCATAATAAGGCATAGTAAAGATTAGTTAAGATTACTAAAAGTATTATAAACATCTTACTTTAATCTATAATAACTAGTAGTCTAAGGGGGAGTGTTATAATAGCAGCTAAGCTAGTATTACTAAGGGTATTACGGAATCCGGTTATTACGGACTCCGGTACGGATTCCGTAGTTATAATAACTTAGTTATATATTGCCTAAGTATATAATAATAGTTTAGAACCTAAGATAGTATAGTATCGAATTTAATACCTCTAAATATTAGATAACAAGCTATAACACTTCCAATTGGTTATTATCTTAATAGTCTGAAGTAAGCTGTCCGATGCGATTAAGCTTATTAAGCATAGTCAAGATCATGCAGCCAATTAACGCGTTCAGTCGCGCGCATCTCTCGCCATCATCCACCATCATCCAGGGCATGCTGTGGTCTCGATTTAGGTAATGAGCTAGGGTGGAAACAATAGCCCACATCTCCTGGTAATTGTACTTCTTCCCCTTCTGAGGCTTAAGCTCTTTGTTGAATGCTTGAACCTTCCATACGTCAACAATTCTAAGCGTCTAAAGCAACCTCTTCGCAACGACTACTCACTATATTCTCTAAGATTTCGATAATGCCATCTCCGAGAAAATCGTTGTATACATACATATCGAAGCTGTCTGGATCACGGTGGTCGGTGGCCTGGCAGGCAGCACCGAGCATATCAAGACTCTCCTTGAGCATAATCCACTTCCATTCTGGATGCTCAGAAGCTGGCTTGCCCCAGATAGAGTCGCTTTCTTCGTCTCCGTCTTCATCTTCATCCTCGTCATCGTCGTCTTCGTTCTCGGCTGCGTATGGAGGCTTGCTGATGCATACGTACTCGTAGTTGCCAATGAAGGAGGATTGTTCAAACTGCGACTTCGCACTCACGCGTTGCCTTTTGGGCTTGCCATTCTCAGCCGTCTGCTCGGTTGATCCCTGTACGTTGGGGTCGGATTCAGCAAGTGGCCTCTTTGCCCTCGGCATTTTGTGGTCGAACTACGAGTCCCTGAGTCTTCCGCTCGTTATGATGCTCCCAGTGGTTGATAATGGATGGACTGTGGGAAGCTTGCTCGAAGACGCGTTGTTGACGCGCTGCGCCAAGATCCAGCCCTGATCGCTGACTGACTGCAATCAAACTGACGCACAGACAGGGGGCCACAGCAAAAGTATGGAGAAGTGGCATCGCAGTCTTCGCAGTCTTCGCAGACATCGTCTTTTCTTGCATGATTTCTTGCACCTGCAGTGAGATAGAAGTTCTAACTGGTGGAAGTGGCGAGTTTGTCGTCGACATGGCAGCAATGACCACCGGGCCGGGCGAGCAGAGAAGTCGCGAGGCCGATCGACGCCGACCACAGAAAGCCTCCTGCAGTGTCTCGACCTTCAAGTCCTCCGACAAACAGGCAGAATCGAGCCACGAACGTCCTCCTGCTCCAATCTCGTGAGCGCATGTGCTTGCGATGTAATTCTCACTCGCTTCGACATGTGCCGAGCAGTGCGGCATCCTTTTCTGAAAAAGAGGCGCGCTTGTTAACCCAAGGAGCGCCACAAGATACGGCCAGCCCCTGCGATGCTCGCGAAATACCTCTCATCAGTATTCGTGTTGGCTGGCGCTGGATGGTGCAATACCAACGAAGGAGGCGATAGCGTCACCAGCATGTTGGGGCAATATTCTTCTTCATCATGATCCTTCTCCTGACCTGATTTCCGCCATCTAATACCAACGCCAACATCGCGCGGACTTCTTGCCTCGTGGCAAAAGTGGGCTTCCAAGATGGCAAGACTTACTACGCCTCTAGGCGATCCGACCGTGCAGCGGAACATACTGCTCATATTGCTTGTGCTTTCCAGCATCAGCGCGGTCTTCAACTCCACAGGAGTCACTAGGAGCAGCTCTTCAACGACCACGGATCAGGATACCATTGCTGCGCCGGAGTCTCTGGAAAATCCGGCCTCTAATTCTGTTTTCACGGCTCAGACCAAGGACGAGTATGAGTATTCCGACATTTACAAGCAGGGTGGAGCATCCAAAATCACCAAGGTCTCCATGATGTGCGGCAGCCGTACTAAGGACGTACGATACAAAGCTGCTCTGCATAGCCAGAGACAACACGCGGAGCGTCATGGACATGGGCTGAAGATCCTCTCAACCGGTTTCAAAAACGAATTCTGGTCCAAGTACTCATTCATGTTAAAAATCATGCTCGAGGAGGTCGAGAAGCCAAAAGATCGGCGCACAAAGTGGTTATGGTACGCAGCATTTCGCTCATCGGTGTTGTCGTCGACTGATGTGCCGCAATAGCTGGGTCGAATCTGATGTTATCTTGATGAATGCTTACATTCCTCTTGACATTTTCCTCCCTTATGGCAAGAAGCTTTCTCACATCAACGCTTTGGTCACTCGAGACTGGACAGGTCTGAACTCGGACGTCTTCTTCCTTCGCGTTAACGAATGGTCAACGCGATAATTTATCCAGCATCATGAGCTATTACGAGAACCAGCCGCATCTTCAATTCGAAAGTGGATCTGATGGGCGTGCTCAACAACATGTGACCGGACATGTAAGTTTCCTGCACAGTCTGACCGCCTACGTCCGTAGAGCTTGCGGCTGACGAGTGCTTCACAGCTCCTTTACCGCAATCAAACAATGCTACTTCCCGCACGTTGGTTCAATTCAGTCGAGCCCGCGGCAAGCTCTGAAGATGATCCCAATGGAGCCAAGCCACAGCTCACGGCGCAAAATGTGACTCGAGATACATTTCGGGAAGCGCCTGGGCTCAAGTCACAGTACAGAGATAATGTGTTCCAGCCAGGAGACGTCATGTTGAAGATTCCCGAGGACAGGGAGAAAAACGAAGTGCTTGATTTGGTGAAAGCGGCGAAAAAGGAAGAAGCAGGCGATCTTGTGTCGCCGGACAAGCTCGCGATCCTGCAAGAGATTCAGCGATTTTGGCGGGGTCCTCAAATTCCGGGAGCTCACACAGCGGTACCTGAAGTCCACAAAGTTGGTCCGCACGGGCATGGGCATGGGGACGGAGCGTGGAGATAGTACTACTTCCATAGATGTATAGAAGTTGAAAGATGGTTGGGTGTGGCCAATGAACAAAGTTTCGTGATCCCTGTCACGACGCGACGCGTGCAGTCGCGTCGTAAATTGATCCAGGCAAACACACCCCACCATCTGAACAGCATCTCCCTCGTCCTTCATCACCGCTCCGTTAAGCCTCGCAACACCGCCACAATGGGTATGCTAGTCTGATTCTTTGCGCAATCATCTTCAGCTAACGGTCCTCAGACTACGGCTACAGCACCACCAGCTACGGCGCTCAGGGCGGCAACAGCGGCGGCGGTTTTATGCCAGGCTCACAGAACGAGAACTCCGCTTCTAACAAACGCACATACGGCAAAGACACACTCCGTCCAGTAACGATCAAGCAACTTCTCGACGCACATCACCCGCATCCAGATGCCGACCACTTCATGATCGATGATTCCGAGACCACACAAGTCACCTTCGTTGGCCAGATCCGTAACATCTCCGCTCAAACCACCAATGTCACATACAAACTCGACGATGGCACTGGTATCATCGAAGTCAAAGTCTGGGTCGACGCAGACACACTCGCGGCTGAAGAGGCGGGCGGCATGGTGAGAAAAGACAAGCCAGTGGAGCAAGGGTACGCGAGAGTATGGGGCAGGTTAAAGCAGTTCAACAACAAGCGACACCTCGGCGCGCAGTATATCCGTGCGATTGAGGATTACAATGAGATTGCATACCATTTACTGGAGGCGACCGTGGTACATTTGCACTTCGCGAAGGGACCGGTGGATCAGTTACAGCAAGGAGGACAGGCGAATGGAGGACAACAGCAAATCACGAGTGGTGGAGGCGGAGGTGGAGGTGGTGATCTTGCGGGCGTGTCAGCGGCGGCTAGAAAGGTGCTGCAAGCTTTGAGAGCTACACCGCAGACGAACGAGGGGCTGCACGCGCAAGTTATTGCGCAGAATACGGGACTGGAGTTGACAGAGGTGTACAAGGCCGGTGATGAGCTGATGGGGCTGGGCAAGGTTTACACGACAGTGGATGACATGACCTGGGCCTTACTGGATCTGTGAGCTGTTACTTACACGACCAATGAAAGAAGACTTGAAAAATGCAGGCCGAGGGCAAGCGAAACGGCCGAAAGAGGGCGGGATACTGCGGGCATCACCATGTTTTCTGTTCTGGTCGCCCATGGCAGCGGAAACAGCATTGAGTCGCCCGAGTTGAGCCAGATCTACGAACGATCTGGCATCGGAAAGTTCAAAAAGCACAAGCTGAGCGATAAAACTATGGCATCGTTTGGCAGGCTCGGTGTCGACATATGCACAGATAGCGGTGAAAGTGTATATGCTGTGCCCATGTAGTCCGGCACAGGCACCGCATCACAGCCGGAGTTCGACTGCTGCACGATTTAGCAGGCTCTGTCAATACTTGACAATATAACATCTCTACAAACACTACGCCGCCGCTTTTCGCTAATCATAAGTCGTACCATCATATCATCATACCTTATGTTTTCATCTCCCTCGCTCGCCTCACCACAGCCCACCAAACAGAACAGCCTTCTCCCTCCCCCTCTTCCCGACCTCAACATTAATACTCAAAAACAACACACAAGCCGCCACGATTGCGCATGCCACAACCGTAAACACAACTTGCGTGCCCCAACCACTTTGCACCAGCGCCTGTCTTCGAGAATACCGATTGACAGTTTTGATGTAGTTGTTGAGACCGGAAACGAGACAGGCTACTGCCAGGCACCAGAACAGTAGGCCGAAGGGAAGGGCGATTTGACGTTCGAGTCTAGAGGGTTGATTGTGGAGGTGGAAGGATATGAGAATGGCGATGCTGACTATGGCCATATAAACCGCGAGGCGAAGCCAGGAGAGGAAGGCTGTTTGTGGGAGAAGGATGTGTTAGCGGTGAATCAATGCGTTCTGGAGGCAAAGATGCAGACGGTCGAAGGGCAGCATGGGGGCTACGGGCCTCCAGACCGGGGGGGGGTGATTCTTGCTGGGCAGAGTCTACTGCTCCGGTGAGCGAGCCCGTACTGTGGTCTGCTGAAGGCCGGAGTTATGCATGTTTCTTGACAAGTACGTTTGTTTGGCAAAACGATGGGTCTTGGCAGGATGGAGCTACTCGACGACAAGCAGGATGGACGGCAGCGAATGTCCCTCAAATGTGCATGAAATGCCGTTCTCGAACCGGCACCCTTTGATAGGGCGACTTGCGTTCTTCCCACTCAGCCAAGACCGATTGCTGAGAACGAGCGGTTCAGATTATAGATGAACGTGCAGTCCGTGGCTCGTATATAGCAAGAGTTCGTGTTCCGCAAGATCAGACAGAGCACAAGAGTCTGTAACATGTGACAAGAAAGGATGCAACGTACTTCGTTCAGCAGCGCAGTGGTCTCTCGCATCGCTGTCGTTGTTATCGAAAAGTAGTGGCCCGAGGAAAGGTCTTGCACCAAAGGCTTTGCTTCGAGTATTATGTCTACGAAAAGACTTTAGCACACAATCTTGATGCCCTGTACTATGACTACGATCTGGCCTACTGATGAACAAGAATCGGCTTGGCATTGAAGGGATTGTAAAGCGGATTGTACGGCTCGTTGAAGAACTCTCTGTCAGCGCTGGAGGCAGAGAGTGTAGAGAGCGAACGTGCAGTACTGGGTCGCGTCGGCATAGCGGAGCATCAGTAGTGATATCGATACTTGTAGCTCAGATGGATGATAGTTCAGAGCCTCGTGATGTCCGAGGAAAGAGGTACGGAGGTAATCCGGGGATAATTCGGAGCTCTCGGAAGCGGGCTCGATAGCAAGACCTCCGTGGTGGTTTGTTGATGAGATTCCATTACACGTACAGTCGGCTCACAAGCATCGCGTTCCCGTCTCGATAGACTCGCTATCGTCGCAAGTAAAGAGAAAAGCGCGCCACTATCTTATACTGAGAAAAGAGACGACCCAAGACGAGCGCCGCCGCAATGGCTCTCGCATCATTCAAAGTCGGAGCCAAAGAGCTCTTCATGTACGAAGGCACCACACGGCACAACTCAGGACCTCTCCCAACTGACATCCATCCACAGCCCCGACGTTAGCATCGCTCTCCTTCGTACCCCGGGCCTTCCCGCCAACAATGCCAAATTCCACGTCCCACTCTGGTTCTCCAAACTCGACCTCCGCGATTATCTTTTCCACGTATACGGCGTCGAGATCCTCTCCGTCCGCAGCTATGTCAAACAATCACGGGTACAATCCGGTCGTCCAGGTCTAACCCGACCCGCGTTCAAGCGATGGCATCGCCCTCGGTCCACGAAATTCATGACAGTGGAATTGGCGAGGCCGTTCGTTTGGCCAGAGGAACCGGATGACGGGTACTTAGAGTGGGGATTGAAGGAAAACAATGACGTCGAGAAGGAAAATACAAAGTGGCAGGAGCTGGAAATGGGGCAAAATAGAGATCAGTTGGTTAATGAAGAGAGGAGGGAGAGAATGAGGGAGCAGGCGAAGGCGCTGTTGGAAGGGAAAGCGAAATGGAAGGCGCCGGAGGGGAGAACGGGGAAGGATTTTAGGAGAGGGCAATAATGAGAACGTCTGGCATATTATATGGGGAACCATGCTGAGAAAGGCAGGAAACTTGTACAGTGGTGTGCTCCTCTCCCTGGTGATACGTCGTCGACAGCTGGCGACCGTGCGGCATCCGGGTTGGAAGATGACATTGCCATATTCCAAGGGGAGAAACACGGCCCGAGGTTGGCATAGCTTTACAGCAAGAGTGCCGGCTCTCACAGCGCCTCTCAGACAACGGGCCCTGTCGTAACAGGGGCTTTTTCCAGACTCAAACTGCGGTCATGATCGACAGCTACACAAATCGATCACCAAGAACTGCATAACATGTATGTCAATGGGTGACGCGCCCTGTCATGGCAGGCCTCGATTGGGTGTGCAGACACGCCCAGATTCATAAAGCGATTGATGGCGCGAGAAAGCATGTGGTGTAGAGTGTAGAGCAGTAGCAAGGCAGCTAAAGCAGCATCTGACTTGCGACGTGATATTTCAAGCTACGGTCTTGATGTGAATGTAGCAGCGTCGTGCATATATCTTCCAACATGTGAAAGTGCTTGTGGCTGGCTGCTCAATATGCCGAAGGACACATGCATGCTCGAGTCGAGGCGCGTGTGGTTTCTTGGCAGACTCCAGTTGTCCGCAGCTGTGTCGATCACGTCGACCCCGTGGAGAGACAGTGCATAGCGGCACGAAACGACACGTATGAAGAACAACAACTCCCTTCCTGCCACAATCCTTCTCTGAGCAGGCAGACATTATCGCCAATGGCTACGTAAAGCCATCTTCACAGGCCACCGAATTCCCGTCGAGTCCTGCACAACACAATGACAACCGCCATGGCTTCAATGCCGGTAGCTGTCGACCCAGTGTCGCTGGTTGTGACAGAATGCATCACAGTCACCTCGGCCATGCGCAAGCATGCGCGCTGGGCACATTCGAGCATATCCTCCATTCTCGGCTCTTCGACGCACTCGCGAACGACCTCGTCCGACCTCACGGCGCAACGAACTCTCCAAGAGCGGGAACGAACGCGGGCGAGCAGCAAGATTGACTTAATAGAACCGTACTTTAGCAACTACAACAACGGCAGCAGCAGCAGGGGTGGCGATGACGCCTCGCGATGGGGCTTGCGCGGCAAGAAGGGCCAGTCACTACAGGACAACCCTCTGATGAGCGGGTTCGCAAAGCTGAGAGCAGAGCTAAAGGGCGTTAGGGATATTGAGACAATTGCCACGCCGGACCTGTTGCATCCGTTCCTCCAGGTTATACGATCCAGCAGCACTACCGCGCCCATTACGAGTCTCGCTCTGATCGCCATCACCAAGATGCTAGCATACAATGTCATCAGCCCCAACAGTCCCAAATTCGCCCACGGCATGCAGCTGCTGGCCAGCTCGGTGACCCATTGTCGTTTCGAAGGCGATAATTCCCCTTCAGACGAGGTTGTGTTCCTGCGCATTCTGAAGCTCATGGAGGACATGATATGTGGGGCGTCAGGAGAAGTGCTGGGGGACCAGTCCGTGTGCGAGATGATGGAGTGCGCCCTCTCCATATGCTGTCACTTGAGGATGTCCGAGGTCCTGAGAAGGAGCGCTGAAATTAGCATGGTCACAATGTGTCAGACCATCTTCACTAGGCTCAAGACGCTGGAAGCAGAATTTGAGGGTGACGAGGTTGGAGACATGGAGCAAGAGCTGGGCCCGGAGGAGATGGAGGCTGCTAAGATTGACTCCAATGGTGATCTTGGGCCTGATAATATGAAGAAGCAACGATCGAGTCTGACGCTCGATGTACCTGGGACGAATACGGATACACGGCCGAGTACGGATATGAACAGCAGTCAGATCGATCTGAGCTCAAGAAGTGGAGAAGAAGAGCCAGAGGACGATGTCGACGTCAAGCCCTATGGACTTCCGAGTATTCGGGAGCTGTTCAGAGTGCTAGCTGATCTACTGGACCCGCATGATCGACAACGCACAGACACGCTTAGAGTAATGGCCTTGCGAATTGTCAATGTCGCGCTCGAGGTTGCCGGGCCCAGCATCGCGAACCACCCTTCCTTGGCCAGTCTAGCGAAGGACACCCTGTGCCGGAATCTGTTCCAGCTGGTCAGGAGCGAGAATATTGCAATTCTACATGAGTCGCTTAGAGTTGCCGGGACTCTGCTTGCAACATGTCGAAGCGTGCTCAAGCTTCAGCAAGAGCTTTTCTTGAGTTATGTGGTGGCGTGCTTACATCCTCGAGTACCCATACCGGAAGAGCCCAACATCGATCCTTCGCTATATCAGGGCGTGCCTCACGCACCGACCTTGACGCGCCCACAGCCTTCGACACCTGGGGGCAACAATGTGCCATCGAGCGGTCGCTCTACACCCGTGCCTGTCCGAGATCGACAAAAGCTGGGCATGGAAGGAGGCTCAAGGAAACCAGATGCGAGAGAAGCGATGGTGGAGAGTGTTGGTGGTCTTGTGCGAATACCAAGCTTCATGGCAGAGCTCTTCGTCAACTACGACTGCGAGACCGATCGAAGTGACCTCTGCACAGACATGGTCGGACTACTGTCAAGAAACGCCTTCCCAGATTCCGCAACCTGGAGCACGACCAACGTGCCTCCGCTCTGTTTGGATTCTCTCCTGGGGTTTGTACAGTTCATCGCTGAGCGTATGCATGACGAGTCTGTTACTACTGGTCTGCCCGAAGTGCAAAAGTTACGAGAACAGCGACAGCGTAAGAAGGTCATCATACGTGGCGCGACCAAGTTCAACGAAAGCCCTAAGGGTGGCATCGCTTTCTTGGCCGCTTCTGGCATCATTGCAGATCCAAACGATCCGCACTCTGTGACGAGCTTCCTGAAGGGCACTACACGTATCGACAAGAAAGTCCTCGGAGAGTTCATTTCGAAGAAGTCGAATGAGGCTATTCTCGACGCTTTCATGGATCTGTTTGACTTCGGTGACCTTCGTGTTGATGAGGCATTGCGGCAGCTGCTCAACTCGTTCCGTCTTCCCGGAGAGTCTGCGCTGATCGAACGGATCGTGACAGTCTTCTGTGAAAAGTACATGAAGGCTGTCCAGCCGGAACAAATTATCGATACTGATGCTGCATTTGTGCTAACGTACGCTATCATCATGTTGAATACGGACCAGTACAATCCCAACGTCAAGGCATCAAATCGAATGAAGTTTGAGGACTTCCAGCGCAACCTCCGCGGCGTCAATGGAGGAAAGAATTTTGATGAAGAGTTCCTGCGCGAGATTTACGAAGCAATCAAAGCTCGTGAAATTGTCCTGCCCGAAGAGCACGACAACAAACACGCTTTTGAGCATGCTTGGAAGGAGCTGTTGATGAAGGTCAATACTGCCGAAAACCTGGTCATCTGCGAGACGAACATTTACGATGCAGATATGTTCGCTGCGACTTGGAGACCCATCGTGGCGACGCTCAATTACGTCTTCGTGTCAGCTACGGAGGATGCCGTCTTCCAGAGAGTGATCGCTGGCTACAGTCAGTGTGCTCAAATCGCCGCACGACATGGCATTTCTGAATGTCTTGATCACATTATTTTGAGCCTTGCCAAGATCAGCACACTCGCAACGGAAGCTCCACCAAGCACGAGCCTTAATACCGAAGTCCAAGCAAGTGGCAAGAGCATCATGGTAAGCAAGTTCGCAGTCGACTTTGGCAGAGACCACAAGGCTCAGCTGGCAACTCTTGTCCTTTTCCGCATCATCAACGGTCATGAAGACACAATCCGGGATGGCTGGATTCAGATTGTCCGCATCATCGTGAATCTGTTCATCAACTCGCTTGTGCCCACGAGCTTCACGAGTATATCCCGCGATCTGGACCTCCCGCCCATACCTCTACAATCTCCTGCCCAGGTCATCGAGCGCAACGACAAGAGCAATGACGTTGGGCTGTTCAGCGCTTTCACGAGCTATGTCAGCAGCGTGATGAACGATGAACCTCCGGAGCCCAACGATCAGGAAATCGAGGCCACACTAACAACGGTTGACTGTATAAATGCATGCCGCTTCGAAGAGATTCTGGGTAATGTCAGCGAGTTGCCAATTGACAGTCTCAAGAGCCTGACCATGTCGTTGCTCTCACATTTGCCAGAACAGGACTCTCCTAGAGTCATTGCTGTAAAGCCAGAACTACCTGCGCCCACGCCGCTGCGAGGGAATGGCACCAAAGTTCGTGATGAGCCTCCTGCATACAACCCCGCTGTTGTGTATGTTTTGGAGCTTGGCACGATACTTGCGCTTCGCGACGAAGAGACCATCACGATATTGGGACCAGAAGTCGCCGAGGCGCTGACTAGTGTGACCCGCGACACGGACAGACTACACCCAGTGGCGCTAAGCCGGACAGTATTCTATCTGCTCAGCCTGCTTCGGGCAAGCAATGACCACGGTTACATTCGGGCTCCAGTTGTCTTGCACGCCATCTCCTCCTTTCCACAAAACTTGCTCAAGCAGTGTGCTTTGCCAATTTTGAAGGGCATATACGGATGCATCTCCGGACCTCAAGCAGAGCTTCGAAATGAGCTGGCTGGTAGTCCAGACTTCTGGAACATCGTGCATAATCTGCACCGTGAGACAGACGCTGCCGGACTGGTCTTCCAGATCGCGGAAAGTGTATCGGATGGCCCGAATGCCGCAATCACACCTGACAATTACGAAGCGTGCGTGGCATTGCTCAATGCGTTTGCTACAGCGGGCAGCATTGGCGCACGTGCCGAACAGGCTGCACGTGCAGAAGCGTATCCACAATCGGGACGGAGAGGGCAGAAACCGCCTTCGCGCAAAACTGAGAGCGCAGAAGAGGAGACGACACCTGAGAAGAAGAAGCCCAAGAAGCCCGAAGCCGTCGTTCGTGGTGCTCGTGCCATTTCTCTAGTTTCGCAGCTAGCAGGAAGGGTGCCTCAGCTCATCAAGCAATCGCAGCTCGAAACGGAAGAAGCTTGGAAGACATACTGGTCCCCGGTCTTTCGCTGCTTAGCCACTCAGTCCATAAACCCTTGTCGCGAAATTCGACAGCTCTCTCTTTCCAGCTTACAGCGATGCCTGCTCTCCCCCGAGCTCGCTTCACCCGACCACACCGAGTGGACTAACATTTTCTCGGAAGTGCTCTTCCCCCTGATCCAACAGCTGCTGAAGCCCGAGGTATACCAAACCGATATGGTTGGTATGGGCGAGACTCGTGTACAGGCTGCACAACTTCTGTGCAAGATCTTCTTGCACTACCTCGTCTTACTCTCGGAGTGGCCTGGTGTTGCGGAGCTTTGGTCAGGAATCCTTGAAGTCATGGAGCGGCTAATGGGAAGTGGACAGCGAGATGGCGGAATTCTGGAGGAAGCTGTGCCGGAGAGCTTGAAGAATATTTTGCTGGTCATGGGCTCGGGTGGGTACATGATTCCCCCGCCTGTGGAAGGCGATGATGAGCGGACGGACTTACAGGAGAAGCTCTGGGATGAGACAGAGGTCCGGTTGGAGAGGTTCCTGCCTCAGCTGATGAACGACGTATTCTCTGAGAGGGGGCCGCGAAAGGCTGCAGAGGTTGAGGAGGTGGTAGAGGAGAAGGAGAAGGTAGAAGAGGCTGCAGAGGAGGACGACAGTGCGGAGAAGGCAGAGGCGTAGATGAAATGAGCATTTGCATGTGAAAAAAAGTGTAGATGCATAGAAGGGAGTGTATGTTTACTGTGAGATGAGATGAACGCCTGTCATGAGTATTCCTCTCGATTGTCATCACCTATTGGCGTGCACGCTGCAAGTATTTCAAGCCCCATAGGTTGTGAGTTTAGACTTGCTCTTCTGTATTGCACGCAACACCTGGAAGAGAACTGGTTGGCGACTAACTCCGACAATATCCCGAAACATTGCCGAATCTGCCACCTCGGCTCTTCTTCGATCACTAAAACAAGTTCTACAGGGCCCAGGAGCAGGAGCATCACGAGACAAGATAGTGCCGAACCCAAGACTTGATATAGAAGACCTCCGAGACTGAAAGACACACACCAGGACATGCGCCCACTGGCGCGCGTACAAGCACTTCAACAAATCCTCCCCAGAAGAACAGCAAGATCCATCATGGCGTCCCCGACAGCATCGATCAGCCACAGTAACAACAGCAAGCAAAAACAGAAACTCCGCATCCTCTGTCTCCACGGCTTTACATCCAATTCTCACGTCTCCGCGTTCCAACTCCGACGTCTCGTCTCTGCTTTCGGAGGACAATCTCCCTATGTCCCCCCACAAAATTCGAATCCGAATTCCGCATCCTCAGAATCGAATTACGAATACGAATTCCTCTTCGCAAATGGTCCTCACATAGTCAAATACTCTTCCTCGGATTCCGACGGCGGCATGGCGATGGACACCACATGGCATGAATTCGTGTTTGGACTTCACGAAGAAAGTGCAGAAACTGGACATCGAGCTTGGTGGTTCGCGAAAGATCATGATTGGGAGAATAGAAAAGAAGGGGAATTTGAGGGAATCGAGAAGAGTTTTGAGGAATTAGGGAAGTGGGTTAGAGAGAGCGGGGAAGAAGGTGGCGATGAAGGCATTGATGCGATTTGGGGGTTTAGTCAAGGGGCTTGTTTGGCTGGGATGTTATGTGGGTTGTTGTCAAGAAGAACGACGGGAGAGGAAGAACAGCATCCATTGTTGAAGTTGCTGGGTTTGAAGCAAGAACCTGGACGATTGAAGGCGGGGATTATTTTCTCGGGTTTCAGAGCGAGGTTTCGGCAGTATGATGGAATTTATGAGGAGGGGATTGGGATTCCGATGTTGCATGTTTTGGGTGAGAAGGACCCTTTGGTGGGGAGTGAGAGGAGTGAGGCGCTGTTGAGAGTTTGTGAGAAGGGTGAGGTGTTGAGGTTTGATGGAGGACATGAGATTCCGAAGAGGGATGAGGATGTGAGAACTATTGTGGAGTTTTTGAGGAGGGCTCTTGAAGGAGATGGGACGGAAAAGAGTGAGGCTGGAGAAGCCAGGGAGAGAGCTTCCATGTGATTTGGGTGATAGAATTTGTGTTATGATATAGATTAGACATATGTTTGGTGGCGGATGGACTCAGTCCAGTCGTGCTTGCGATGAGCTGGAGATAGTAGCTTAGTTGACGGCACACCAAAACAGGGCCCGTTGTGGTAAGTCAACTCCCCTCATTGTCCGCCTCACCTACACTTCAAGTAAGTCTGTCAGACCTAATTCAATACTCGGCACTGACTGGTGCAATTTCATTCTTCCTTCGACCTTGAAACTGCGACAATCGACTCGTCGTGTCATCTTCCAAAGCGAACACCAGGACAGCAAGAATGGCTTCCGCGGCGTCTTTTGTACTGCCTTCGGCTGCTCAGGGCATGCCGCAGCCAGCGATGAAGAGTATCACCGGCGGTGATCAGATCTTTGCCAAAGTCAATGAAACAGCTTGGGCCGTCAATGGACGGCAGATGTTTGTCGAGGCCGAAAACCGCCGTCAGCATACTATCACCCACAACTTCACCACAAAAGACCGCAAGTCTTACGACGCAAAGACACAATGTCAACCAGTCAAGTCGCTTCTACCGCTTGAAGATGAGCTTGACGAGTTGCCTGGCACCACAAGCAAGTTCTTGTGGGTGGGAATTATCTCAGGAGATAACCCCAAGAAATACAAGAACGCACGGTGTGGAACGCAGAAGCATAAGAAGGACACGACTCCTATGGACCTGGTCCATCGTCCAATGCCAGTAGCCATGCTAATCACGGAGTCTATGGCGGCTAGCAGCAGATTCTACGTGCTGTGTGAGCCCGAGGCCGGTACTAACGAGGTCTGCAAACGCCGCCATGCGATCAAGATTAGCTTTCATCATATGGCGCTTTTCATCTTCGAAGAGTTCAGAGTGTTGCCTCACACGATTACCACTGCTATGAGAGCAAAGTCTACTGAGCACGATGTCAAGCAGAATCTACGTTACTGGTCATCGATCAATAAGCAGATGCCAGAAGGTGAGGATTTGGCGTCTATAGCAGATAATCCCGAGGATGACGAGGACCTGCCTCATGAACCCCAGGTCGATATGGACAGACTCCAAACCACACCAGGTGCCATGGCATCCGGACTGGATACCGTAGGCCACGGCATCCAAACTTTTCTCAACTTCGACAGCCCTGATGAATATACCCACGAAGATGCACACGCACTTCTGCACGAGCTGAAGGTCAGTCTTCGTTGGACTCAATCCATCAGAGCAAAAGAGCTAATTTAATGACAGGAAGCTCATCCTACGATGAGCCTGACGAGCCTCAATCTGGCGTGTCGTGTTAGAGCCATGCTCCAAGCTGATTCGGAGATCCGGAGCAATGTACATTCCAATGGCCTGCCGTTTCTGCTGGAAGCGTGTCAGGCGATCTGGCCAACGTCAATCCCAACAGAGGTCGAAGCGACTGCAGAGGAGCATCAAGCGTTCGGAAAGGCTATGGGAGCTACGTTGCTACACATTCAGCAAGCGGACGATCCTTGAGTACCAGGAAAGTACATCAACGTGCCGGAAATGGAACATACCAGACACAATTCGAGTTCTGTCAACCTTTTGGCACCACTTGGGTGTTCTGTAGACTGTCAGCTACTTAAGAACAACGGGAAGAGGTACTGTGATGATGAAAATGATAGAGCGATTGATTAGTGCATGCTCTTGTGAGTATGCACCTTGAGCAATGGACTGAGCCCATAGCACACTCCAGCATGTATTTATGAGTGTCATGCACCAAGCCAGACTTCTCATTCTATTCTTGTATCCGGACAACAGTGATCAGATCTCAAGAACGCCGTGCGAAGAAGCATGAACTCGTGTCAGAGACAGCTGTGCGTTCTTCGGGGAGAGATATACCTTCTTGATCCTCATCAGCCACAGCTTCACGAACCCAGTTCTTCTGCCATTGCTTGTGTGCGCCACCATCTACAAGCCATTCGGCAGCCGGCAGAGAAGCCGTTCGTGTGACGTTGTCGATATTGAAGAGGAGTGAAGTTGAGATCTTCCGGCTCGCGATCATTCTTTGCCGAGCCGTCTCCACATCCCGATGTCGCGGTCAGCATTTCCTGACTCCTCTCACAACAACATCACCGTCACCCGTCCATCTCCTCCGCCCGCAGATTGATCGCCTCATCTCACTCCACGAGTGCCACCACGCCATGCCAATCGCGGAAAAGGCGCAGAGTTGTCCTGCATGCGTAGCGGGGAACCTTGCACGCAAGCAATGGCAAAGCTATTCTTCCGTGTTACATCATCCCACAAGCTTCTTGTATCACGACAGCATCGCTGTGGTGCCTGATCGACATCGAAATTTTCCTGGATGGGCAATTAAGATCCGCAATGCGGTTGATGTGATGTGACCTCGGAGCGCAACGCAGCGAGCGCGAGATGGCTCTACATGGACTAAATAGCGGGAAGTAAGTGCAGTTGCGTGCGGTAGGTCTTCTTCTCCTCAACATCGTCCATCATGTTGTTTGGCAAGCTATGTCAGGCAGTTTTGCTGTCTGCTGCGGCAGTCCAGACTGCCGCCCTGGCGATCGGCGGCAAGCCTAACATGCTCATCAAGCCCTACAAAAGGAATGAGCCGTTGCAAGACATGGTGACGTGGGACGAAGTGAGCGTTCAGCATACGTTTGCATCTTCTAGATGGCAGCTAACATATTTAGCACTCGCTCTTTGTCCATGGCAAGCGTGTCTTGTTCTACTCGGGAGAGTTCCATCCTTTCCGCCTCCCAGTCCCCGGACTATGGCTGGACGTATTCCAAAAGATCAGAGCTCTCGGTTACAACGGTGTCTCTGTCTACTGGGACTGGGCACTGCTCGAAGGCAAGCAAGGTGACTTCTCGGCCGAAGGAGTCTTCGCTTTGGAGCCCTTCTTTGCTGCTGCACAACAGGCTGGCATTTACGTTCTGGCCCGCCCAGGACCATACATCAATGCTGAGGTAGCCGGTGGAGGCTTTCCAGGATGGCTAGCACGCAGCCCGGCAAAGCTAAGAACAAGAGATCCACGATTCCTCGAAGCCACTGATAATTATGTTGCGAGCATGTCGAGGATCATCTCGAAGGCGCAAATCACCAATGGTGGGCCTGTCATCTTGCTTCAGCCTGAGAATGAGTACTCGCAGGCTGTGGAAGATACGCCCGAGTTTCCTGATTCGGTATATTGGTATGCGCAGCACTCACCAGTGCTGTATTAGTCGTCAATGATACTAAATCTCTTCTTCACAGGCAGTACATTGAGGATCAGTACCGGAACAATGGCATCGTTGTGCCAATGATCAGCAACGATGCGTATCCGCATGGGTACTTCGCGCCAGGTCCTCCGCCTCTTTACAACGCCACAATCGATATCTACGGACATGACAATTACCCCCTTGGCTTTGACTGCGCTAATCCAGAGGTCTGGCCTGACAATGCCTTGCCTAGACAATGGGGTGACTTGCATCGCAACCAGAGCCCAAGTACACCGTACTCAGTCATTGAGTTCCAAGGTGGTGCCTTTGATCCATGGTAAGTCGCAGGCGTCTATCATGTAAGCGATTGGCACACTAACATGCTCAGGGGTGGTCTTGGGTTTGCACAGTGTGCGGAACTCGTCAACTCTGCATATCAGAGGGTATTCTATAAGAACATGTACAGTTTCGGAGTCACCATCTTTAACATTTATATGAGTAAGTGCAGTCGCTGGAACGCATCTCTATGCCACGCGAATTCGTTCCGGATATATTGGTACCCCTACTAATGCTCTCTACAGCTTACGGCGGGACAAACTGGGGTAACCTGGGCCATCCCGGTGGCTATACTTCCTACGACTACGGCGCCGTCATCACCGAGGAGCGAATGGTATCGAGGGAGAAATACTCTCAGGCTAAGCTTCAAGCGAGCTTCCTCTCCGCCTCGCCGGCATATTTGACGGCTGTGGCTCAGGACAATGATTATGCGAACGGTTCCTACACTGGAAATGGCGCCATCGCTACAACGGCTTTGCTGGGTGAGAGAACGAAGTTTTTTGTTGTCAGACATTCCTCTTACAACACCAACGACTCGACATCCTACACCATCACGCTTCCGACGAGTAAAGGCAACATCACGATTCCTCAGCTGGATGGACAGCTGACACTGAATGGCCGGGACTCCAAGGTCTATGTTTCGGACTACGATGTTGGTGGACGGAACTTGCTTTACTCGACTGCTGAGATATTCACCTGGAAGGCATATGGCAACCAGCGAGTGTTGGTGGTCTATACCGGACCCGATGAGATCAACGAGCTCGCCTTCTCGGACTGCGGCAACGCAAGATTGATCGAAGGATCTGACGTTACGATTGAAAACAAGAACGGAGCAACTGTCCTGAACTTCCAGACCAGCTCCGACAAGCGTGTTGTCGACTTTGGTCGTGGCCTGTTACTCTACATTCTCGATCGTAACAGCGCCTACAACTACTGGGTAGCGGACTCGGGTCCTACTCCGAACCCATCTGCGCCTATCATCGAGGCTGGATATCTGATTCGCAACGCGACTGTTGAAGACAATGCACTCCATTTGGTCGGCGATCTCAACGCTACTACTCCGGTCACGGTGATCGGTGGCGCGCCACGAGCACTTTCGAAGTTGACATTCAACGGCAAAGAGATCAATTTCGAGCAGTCTCGCTCCGGCGTCGTGTCCGCGACGGCTGAATACGAGAAGCCGAGCTATACCGTACCTGACTTGGCTACTGCAGACTGGAAAGTACTCGACACGCTACCAGAAGTCCACGAGGGCTATGACGATAGCCAGTGGATAAACGCAGACCTGACATACAGCAACAACACTAATCGCAATCTTACGACTCCTACATCGTTGTACGCAAGTGACTACGGGTACCACACTGGCAACTTGATCTTCCGAGCACACTTTACTGCCACAGGAAATGAGTCTACTGTCTTCCTCTGGACTCAAGGTGGTTCTGCTTTCGGCCATTCCGTGTGGCTTGACGGCACATTCGTGGGTTCTTTCGTTGGCGCAGATCTATACAGCAATACCAACGCCACATACAACTTGCCTGCCACGACAGCTGGAAAGGACACTGTGTTGACGATACTTCTGGATAACCAAGGGCTTGACCAGAACGGTGAGGCTGGAGCGACGACCATGAAGAGGCCTCGAGGAGTCTTGGACTTTGCTCTCGCCGGCCACCAGAAGTCTGACGTGGAATGGAAACTTCAAGGAAACCTCGGTGGCGAGTCGTACAGAGATCGTGCACGTGGCCCTCGCAACGAAGGCGGACTCTACGCTGAACGACAAGGCTACCACCTTCCAGGTGCACCAATTGACAGCTGGAAGTCAAGCGGTGGTCCATCCGAAGGTCTCTCAGCCCCAGGCGTTGCTTTCTACGCCACAAACTTTGACTTAGACTTCCCTGTCGGCTACGACATTCCTCTTGCCTTCTCCTTCAACAATGCCACTTCGAACGGAACCTACGGTACAGGTAACCAGACTAGTGTGGCATATCGTGCTCAGCTCTACGTCAACGGCTACCAGTTTGGCAAGTACGTGCACAACATCGGTCCTCAGGACGTCTTCCCGGTTCCGGAAGGTATCTTCAACCACCGTGGCAGTAACTATGTGGCGGTGAGCCTGTGGGCGCTCGACCAGGGTGGTGCCAAGATTGATGGGCTCAAGCTTGTTGCAGGACCTGAGATTCAGACTGGATATGGCTCTGTTGAGGCGAGTCCTCAGCCAGGCTGGAAGGAACGTGAAGACGCGTATTGAGATGCTTCTCAGACGTGAACTCAGTCCATAGCGCCGGTGTATCATCCTGCCTTAGCATGGTCAGAGACTTGAAGCACCGACGAATCACCTGATCATGTCCAAACGAGCTTTCGGTTTCGAACGTGGTGCGCGCTTTCGAACGTTTTGGCATGGCACGTATAATTATGGACTGCTCACTAACCCAGTTGAGAATCAGTGAGAGTCCGGAAAGTTAAAGCAGGGATCAAGGATAATCGCAACGGCAGAAGAATGTTCTCGTTCTTATTTTACTAACGGTGGCAACGTAGAAGACTCGTCCTGATATCCATCATCCTCCACCTCGCCCGGCGGTCCTTATTCCAGACTCTTTGTAAAGAAGTGAAGAAGGCTTATCTGCCGGACGGATCTGATCTGAGCCAGAATTCCATCGTTCCGGATGAGGGTGTTTGCCAGTGCCGACATTGCAGCCTCGCTAGCCTGGCTATGCCCCGGTCTCTCGGCACCTTTGCGCGTGGTCGACATGGGTGTGTAACCCTACTGACAGCCCTCAATTTGCTCAGCGGCTCGATCCTATACGCCGTGTCTTGCAAGTCACCATCGGTCGACAGGCTCAGCATGAAGGTGCAATTGCTCAGGACCAGGCCATGTAACATCGCAAGATTGGCTGGGACGCATGGCTACAGACATGGTATGTCACGGAATGCGAGGCTGGTGAAGGACATCAACGTGTGCACAGCCCTTCCCTTGACAAACTCTACTGCCTACACCCTACACTCTTTTACTATTTCTGCTTCACGACGCTCATTATTCTACCTGTTTCGTTCATTTTGACACCTCGTATTCTCATCTGCCACCATGTTGGCTACCACGCTGTTTGCCGCTGTGGCATTTGGCGGTTATGCCAATGCCAGGGTCTTTGCCCGCCAGCCGGGACAGTTCGAAAGCTGTGTAGCTCAGGCCGTGGGGAACAATGCTCAGCTCTATGCTGTGCCCACCGGAGCGAACTACAACACCTCATTGAATGTCTACAACTTGGACCACATCTACACTCCATCTGCAATTGCCTTTCCGGCCAGCGCGGAGCAGGTCGCAGCATTGGTGAAATGTGCGTGCTCATCGGGCGTGGCCATACAGTCACTGTCCGGAGGACACAGCTACCTGGTATGTTTGATGACTGAACAAATGCGAAGCATTGTTAACATGAGGCAGAACTTCGGTTTGGGTGGACAGAACGGCTCGCTTTCGATTCGTCTAGCCAACATCAACCAGACTTCATACGATGAGTCTGCTAACAGACTCACTTTTGGCACTGGTAACCTGCTCTCTGGACTCACTACAGCTCTTCAAACGGCGAACCGTACCGCTGCTTACAGTGAAATCGGATCTATCGGTACAGGTGGCCATTTCGCTATTGGTGGACTGGGTCCACTTTCCCGTCAACACGGTCTTGCCGCTGACCAGGTTGTGGAAGTCGAAGTTGTGACCAAGGATGGCCAAATCGTCAAAGCATCTGAGGACGAGAACGATGACCTTTTCTGGGCTGTGCGTGGTGCAGCTTGGTCTTTCGGTATCGTTACCTCGATTACCATCGATACTGTGCCAGTGGGCTCATCGACCTCGTACTCGTACATCATTCCTGGCAATGCATCGACCCTCGCGTCTGTCGTATCTGCTTGGCAGGAGATTGTCTCGAACGAGAACTTGCCACGCGAATTTGGTTCCACTGTCTACATGTGGGAGGGTTTCGTCCTGATCACCGGATCGTACTTTGGCTCTCAAGAGGACCTTGATCGCGTCGGTCTCGATGCCTTCACGCAGAACGCCATCCCAACTAGTGATGTGCTCAATGCATTGGACTCATTGAACGTCACCGCAGCTGCAAGTCTGCTTACCATGCTCGATGACGCTGGACTCCTGGATGCCATTATCAGCCTCCCACGCGAGGACATCTATCGTATTTTCCAAGGCATTCTCCAAATACTTCCAACCATCGAGACTGGCAACTTGACGGCGATCCAGCAGGCTGCCACGGCGACTAACAGCACTCTTCTCGGTGCGGCTTTCGCCTTCCTTCCTTCCAATACCACTCAAGCCCTCTTTGGAAACCTCACTTCTTCCGGTGTTCTTGATCTTCTCCGCAACCAGACTACGCTCACCGAGCTGGCACCTCTGCTCCTGAACATCAACTTCACCACCATCGTGGAACTCGTAGACCAGGTCGAAGAAGCAGGTTTCCTCCAACTCCTCGGAAGCGGATCAGCCAAGCTTTCCGAGCTCTTCTCCGTCCTTTTCACCTCCCATCTTCCAACCCACTTCTACTCCAAATCCCTCAAATTCACCGAGAATACCCTGCCTTCCACGCAAGCCACCGGAGAAGTCGTCGAATACATCCTCAGCAACACCACCGACCGTGGTACGCCACTCTGGTTCGTCATCTGGAATCTTGGTGGAGGAGCAATCAACGATCCAGCTCAAAATGATACTGCATACTGGCACCGTGACGCTTTGATTTGGTTACAAAGCTACACTGTAAATCTTGCTGGGGCAGTGAGTGCTACGCAGAAGGAATTCTTGACTCAGGTCAACGAGAAGTATCAGTCCCTGGCGCCTGGTGTTGACGATAGTGCTTATGCTGGTTACGTTGATGACGCGCTGACGGACCCGGTCAAGAGCTACTGGGGAGGTAATGTGGAGAAGCTCAAGCAGATCAAGGCGAAGTATGACAGCAGCAACATTTTCCGCAATGGACAGAGTATTGAGGCATAATTTGGCTGGTAGCAGAATTTGCATGGTATGGCAAGATTGAAGCGCATTTCATGGCTCGCAAGCAAGTCATATTGTATGAGATGAGCAATTGTACATTTGCATAGACACTTCGATTGCCACGCTAGCAGATTTTGTCCTCAAGCTACTGACAAAGCTCAATGTCGGGGATCCCAGGCATACAAGCGTCGTCTTCTTCCACCATCGAAACTACTCATGACCAACTGAGTGGCCGGACATCGTTGCCACGGAGCTCAAAGACAGCATCTCTGCCAGTTCGATGCTGGAAACTAGTAGAACAACGCATCGACGACCCTCTTGCAAGCTCCTCCTCTCGCACAACAAGGTCCCCAATTACACTGTTCGAAGAATGCAGTCAGTACTTGATACCCAACTAACAGTGACCTACGAGCTGGATGCTTACACCAAGATTCGAGATGGGGCTTGGGTTTGGCATTGGGAGCGCTGGAAGTTTGCGCTCCTTCAGGCTCTGAGCTTCTTCTGGTTGAGGAAGTGGGCCAGCGATGACACCAGAGATGGAGAGGAGTAGTGGGACGATGGTGAGCTTCATGGTCGCTGTGTCAAAGATGTGAATTGATGAGTGAGAAAGTGATCTGGTCGGATGTTTGGACTTGTTGGGAGTTGATTCTGTGTGATTGTGATGATGTGATCTGAGGAGCAGGTGCACAGAACGATGTTATATAACCATTATCTTGAGCTTTGCCTGATGCCCTCTCGTAACAATGCCTTCAATCGCGACGATGAATTCTCCGAATGCTGTCAGTCAAGCTCGTTTCAAGAAAGCAGATTCGATACTGTACACCGTGAAGGCCAAGTGACGAGTCACGATTCGGAAAATTGCATCCCAGCAACGGCGACGCGTGTGGACTGTGTCAAGTGAACGATCCTTTCCCTCCAACGACCATAGACGGTTTTCTCGACCAGTGTTAGCGAGGGCATTGATCACTGGCTTTGCCTTCCACAAGCATTCGAGTCGCCAAGTGCGAGCGACCTGATCTACTCGTGTCGGTTCCAGATGCATTGTGAAATCGGTCGACAAGTTGATGGGCATCATAATGAGAACCACCTTGTCGACTGTGATAACGAACACTTTTGTTGACACAAACAGCATAGATTCGTACAGCCAAATACAACACCAGAGTATAGCAAAACCCTCAGATCTCACAACTTTGCTTGTGGCTGTTGTGTCTTCGTAATACCCAACCATCTCCAGAGCATACCCCAGCCCTTCACATCACTCGGAGTGCTCTCCCTCTCGACAGGTCGTTGATCATTGGTCTCTTCCTCTACAGCCTGGGTTTGCCCAGAAGTCAGCCTTGAAACGCCCCAAAGTATAAGCCCATGGTTTCAGTGAGATCAAAGCACCAGACACACGCAGCTCAATGGGGTAGGGTAGCACTTACTTTGACTTAGCCGTAAACGAAGCCAACGCATCCATCAAACCCGGATTCAAACAATCATAAGGCTCCAACCCCACACTTCTCAACTTCTCCCTCACCTGATCCATCTTCCCCGCACCAAACCCTTGCTCAATAATACTACTCACAAAAGCCGCAAACTGCGGCTCCTGCCATCCTTGCTCTTTACTAAGCTCCACATGAACAAAATCCAAACCCTTGAAAGCATGATCCTTCACAATCCGGCCGTACAAGTGTACGCCACATTGCTTGCAAGCATTGCGTTGGATTGCGGCATTGGGGTCGATGATGGAGAGTTTGTTGGCGTTGGCTACGACTTTGACGTTGTCGACGGGGACGACGCCGACGATGGAGAAGAGGGCTCCGTCAGGTTTCCAGCATTTGGAGCAGCCGCAGGCGTGGTTGTGGGCGACGTTTCCGGTGATTTGGACTTTGATGGGGTCCGAGCGGCAGTGGCATTGGAGGGTTCCGCCGCTGAAGTTGGGGTCGCCTTTGGTGAAGCCGTTGTTGATGTCGGGGTGGAGGTTGATGTAGGACATTCTTGCTGTGATAGAGCTCGCTCGATGTGTTTCTCGTCTGTAGAAAATTCGTGCAGAGAGATTCGATCAGCAGAAAAAGAGGAACGGGAAACGTAGTTCTGAAATCCTCCCCTCAGCGGGACAATCGGGCGTGCTCTAATATGTAGTGCTGAGAGCATTCAGCGTTCAACAAGGATATGGGATCCAACCTCATCAAGGCGGGGTTTGCGCGTATCCGAACACCTCCCAGGAGAGCGCAGGAGACATGACTGGGGCCGTTTAGCAAATGAGACCAGGGAGAGGTCTGCATTGCCTGGGAATTGCGCTGCCAGTCGTGTGCAGCATTATTAGCCGGTCGTGGACGGTATTGGCATACAAAAGAGGGGAATGCGGAATCATCGCGGGTGTTGCAGCGTCGTGGAGCTTCGAGCTTGGGGCCTGGTGAGCCTGGCAATGCATCCCGAAGCGAAGGGAAAATCCGGGGGGAATCACTTGCCCTAAAAGGCAATGGGGAAACTTACTCCCGCCAACAGCAGACACATGTCAGACACCAGGCTGATACGTTGTCAGCGTGGATTTTGATGGCGACATATGTCTATTGATGAGGTAGTTGACGTTGTTGGCGAGCTTTGGAGGATGTCGATGGTGGTCGTCGCTTCGGCTCCAACTCCGGCGAGGCTTGGCTGCGGGCTGACTTGTTGATGCAACTTCTCTTCTGAATCTTTAGTACATGGCGACATGCGAGTGCATGAAAGTTTGTAGAGGACAAAAAAGATTGAGCTTGAGCTCCGAGGAGGTGTCGTTATATATACAGCATGGCCCGAGGTCACGACCTTAATGGACTGCAAAGCTGCGGATCTTGCCGGGCACTCGTGGATGACGCTCTGGTTGACAAACTAATCATTATTCCACTTCATGAGGCCTAGAAGAATATATGCTTCGTGAACATCATCTCACACTCCATCACCGCCGTGCATCGAGTGAGTTGATTGGCATGTAAGCACAACAACATTTATCGCAGAGCTCAATAACCCCACGTACCACTCCACGCAGCCCGGCGCGGCATGCTCCTCAAAACCATCTCCGAATCCAACCCCTCAGCATGTCTCCGGTGACCGGCTTCATCTCCTTCAACGCCCAACTTGCTCGTCTGCTCTCCAGCGTATCTAATCTTACATCCTCAGCTGCCAGTAGACTTCGATAGAAATTGGCAAGTTTCACAGCAGGATACCGATTGATGTCCTGATCTCGGAGTCTCGTCAAGTTGTCGATCCATTCCTCCAATGGCACGGTCTTCTCGACAGCGAGGCTAGACTGCACAGCAGGGAGAAGAGATTGCCAGGGCGTGGGTCGTGGGTTGACAGCGTGGTAAATTTGAGGTTGGTTTGGAGATTCCTGTTTCATGTTAGCATCATCGCTAGACGTGCTGCGATAGAGGGTCAGCTGCTTACAAGCAATTTCTTTCCTGCATGCCCAACGAAGTCCAATACAATCCTAGCAGCAAGATCAATGGGTACCCAATCAACATTGTTGAAAGAGCCCAAGGACGTCGGGAGACATCCCATGTTCCGTGAAGAGACCACGAGTGTGGGCAGCCACTCATTCCTCTGCCAATCGCCTTCTCCTGGACTTGGCCCAGCGATTTGGCCAACTCTGCAAATGGCAGATGGTATGCCCGCTTCTTTCGCAGCAGTGGCGAGGATTCTTTCTGCTACGAGCTTGGATTGTCCATAGCCCCCTTCCGTAGACGCGGCCGACCAGTCTTCGATGGCTTCTTCGGGAACAGGTCGTGGTCTGCCGTCGGCCCCTTGAGGCTGCCGTAGGCTGGAGACAGCGCCGACGGAGGAGATGAAGAAGATCATAGCGCCATACTTTGAACGAGCGGAGAAGTCCACGAGCTGTCTCACGCCTTGAATGTGTGGGCTGTCAAAATTGGTAAGCGGGAGGCTGAAGTTGACGTTCCACGCATTGTGCAGAATGTGCGTGGCTCGGCCCAGGAAGCCCTTGTACTCTGAGATATTGAGGCCGAGATAGGGTCGCGAGAAGTCGCAGGCGGCGAAAGTGACAGTCTTCTTCTTGGCAAAACTTGCAGACATGCCTTTGCGGATCAGTGACCGGGCTTGTTCTTCTTCGGCATTGACACGGCGGTTCAGGCAGATGACTTCTGCGACTGTCTCATCGCGAAGCAGTGCATCAAAGAGGTATGTGCCAAACGAGCCTGTGGATCCAGTCAAGACGACGACTTTGGCCGCGTGGTTGGCAGGGAGCGCCGTGCGAGTCGTGATTGGTAAGTTAGCCGTGTACTTCTCAAAGATCCTCTGCATCTGGTCTTCCGCAGCAAGCTCTTCTGGAGCATCGCCGCACAGGAAGGCCGCCAAACCAATCGCGGAAGGATTCTGATAGACGGCTTTTGGCGCGATGAAGTAACGACCTTGATCGGTTGTCGATAGTAAGCGTCGCAGCTCACGCACGATATTCGTCACGCCCAGGGAATCCACGCCGGCTGAGAAGATGTCTTGATCGAGGGAGACAGAGAGGCCAAAGATATCTTTCACGATTTCCAGAATGCGACGTGCCAACGAAATAGTATCAAAATCTCCCCAGCGACGAGTGGTATGTCCAGCTTGATTCTCTTCATCATAACGCTTGGTCGTGGTAACGAGAGCTCGAGATGTGACCGCAACTTCAGAGCTCGGGCTGAAAACAGACTCAATTGAACGAGGCCGTGCAGGGCTGACAGAAGTTTCGCTCGGCATAGAAGACAGAGAAAATGCGGAGGCTTTGGAGTCTTTTCGCTCAACGGCGGGGCTCTCATACAACTCCTCGAGCTCCTTCTCGTAGAGCGCGATCGATGCTTCGCGCTGCACTGTGCCTTTGCCAGCCCTCGGAAGAGGTTTCTGTGGCGAAGTGACCAAGATCATATCCTTCATGATGCGAGCATGAGCTGGGCTGTTTGCATTGACCTTTCGGATATGCGGCCAGATGGCTTCTACGAATGCTTCGGCATCAACTGTATGTTGGTTCGGTTCCACTAGCAATGCAGAGTTTGGCCGGCCGGTCCCGCAGACTAGAGCAGCCGAGATGGCAGAGTGACCATTAATCGCATTCTCCATTGCTGTAGGATTGTATTTTTCACCGGTGGAGTACACGATGATGTCGTCGTTTCGTCCTTCCCACTTCCAGAGACCAGGTTTGGTTGGATGCTTGGAGTAGAGGTCTCCGGTTCCATATTCAGTGCGTTCTGGATAAGTGTAGAATGCGACTTGATAGTCCTTGGAAGCCTCATTGCGAACGAAGAACAGGCTGAAAAGATTGTCTGCTGCCGGTCACATTTCGATTCCCAGAACCGGTGAAAACTGTATGTACTGCCAATCTCGATCGTCGGTAAATTCACATGGCAGAATGCCAGACTCGGTGATGCCCATGATACTGGCAATATGAGAGCGCCTGCGGATGTCCTCTCCGGCAGCTTCAGGTAACGGCCCTCCACCAAACGCTACGCAGTTGAGCTTGGACAGCGTCTCGAGCATCCTTCGATCCGCGGCCATCTCCGCCAAGATGGACGGAGGACTGGTCAGGACGTGAACTCTCGTCTTGTCGATGATGTCCGCGGTCATTTGTGCATTGGGTGGCGTTGGTCCAGCAGGAGGAAGTATCACAGTAAATTGGTTCTGAATCGCTGCCATGAGGATGTTTATTGCTGCCATGTGGAAAAGAGGAAATGTGACCAACACCCGTTTTCCGGACCACTGGCACAGATAGATCTTTCCATAACCCAGA
The DNA here is from genome assembly GCA_002933655.1 of Cercospora berteroae. Lineage (NCBI taxonomy): Eukaryota > Fungi > Ascomycota > Dothideomycetes > Mycosphaerellales > Mycosphaerellaceae > Cercospora > Cercospora berteroae. Next base: position 39,069 of record PNEN01000541.1, on the reverse strand, counting down.
TCGGGAATTTGTTTCCATTTCTCCATGGCCAGGGCATTGCCATGTTTGATCTTAATCGGCTTGGGGAGGCCAGTGGTGCCAGATGAATGCAGCCCTACGAGTGGCTCTGTTGCGATGGTTCTCGGACTCCAATGCCAGACGTACGGATTTGGGGCGAAGGAAAGAAAATTTGGGGCGAAGGAAAGAAAATAGTCAAGATCAGGCACTTCAAGACAGGCTAGCGATTCTGCCTCAATAACACTTTGTAGATCAGATCTTGCGGAACCGCCTTGTGGAAGAAGCAGGATTTTGCAGCCGTATTTCTGGAAGAGGTGCCGCTGCGCATCGGCATCGTTTCTCGGTGAAGGAAAGAAGGCCAATCTTCCAGTTTTGCAGCCCGCGAGCATCAAGATCCAGTATCGCAAATCGGATCCTGAGCTCACGTAGGCGAAAGTTCTTGACAAGTAAAGGTGCCGCAGGCGTTCATCTAGCCACCAGGAAGCCTTGTGGATGGCCACGGACAGCTGCTTGATGGATATACTTTTTGAGCCTCCATCGCTAGGCGACACTACTTCAGCAAATGGACGATCTGGGTCCTTGGTAGCAAGATGGTCAATGTATGCTGGCAGTGGCAGGCTGGTGATTTCCTTTGGTTGTGCCATCGCCTTGGTCCGAGATATGATGGTTCGGAGTCGCGAGGTCATGAGAAGATGGAATGTTGCAGACGGCGACGACTATCATTGCCCTCATATCTCGTGTGTGTAGCGTGCGACAACTCCAAGCCATGCCTGTCATGGATTGACCTGGTCGCTCCAGTCCCGAAATCCTCGAGAACGGACTTCCGTGCCATCGGAGCGTCGAGGTCAGGGATCATGGAGCTGTACTCCGCACATAACCATGTTCTCGCCTCTCAAGGTTCGAACACAGTCTTTGAAAGATGCCTTATTGGCACGACTGCAAGTCGATGCTGTTGTGAAGTCAGTGCAGTTAGCAGAAACCGTCTCTGCGTCTGAGCGGCGTAGCAGATCTCCATCGTAGACCATCTGCAGTACTCTCTCCACGGTCAGCTCAGCTCACCTGCGAGCACAGCAAGACTACGGCCAGGCGCTCTGAACCTTCCTGACGACCCACCGATCTCCTCCGGCAACCGGAAAGGCTTCCCGACAGGCGCCGAAGCAGGACGACATGTTTGTCGGAGTGTAATTCGAGGCAGCAGAGAAGGGATATCAAGCGGACGTTTGAAGCGGTCGCTGCCAAATGAACGTTGCAGATCAGAGCAGTGCCAGTCTCATCGTGCTCGGGTGATGACGCGTCTTGCGGACTTTGTCTTGCTGCTGCATTCATCCCCCGAGAAGTGTCTCGTCTTCCATGCTGTGCGAGTGAGGCGTCTTATGGCTCTGAAGCGGTTTCCAGCGCTGGAGCATGTCGCTGGAGATGCAGAGCGGCAATGTTGGCTGTTCCTGCGTTCGGCAGGATGACTTTGACGTTGTTGTTGTCGTGTAGATGAAGGAGAAGGCGTAGTCGGCGGCGTGAAACATTCCTGGGACGGCTGAAATTAGACGGGAAAGAACATCCCGTCTCCCACCTTACTCTCTCCACATGTTCCTCGACTGATCTATGGACCATCTCATGGCCTGTCTCCCGCGGCAGACCTCTGGCTCGCCTATTGCTGAGGCAGCTCTCTGCGCTAACCGCCGCACAAATGTGCAGCGACAAAATGGCATAGTATCTACACCTTGAGGCTGCGAAGATCCGGTGACCGCGAGCACGAAGAGCACGTTGAGCTAGCTCTGCAGAAGAGGTTTCTGATGGCGCGATTGAGAAGATCTGGCTTGAGGTGTGCTCTTCACAAACGAGGCAACAAGCCGCCAAAATCGGGCATTGCGGCCACAGACTTGGGGCGTCTGCATGCAAGGACTCAGCTCATGCCACGAACCTGCGATACGGATGGCAGCGTGGACAGACTGCAGCGGTGAGAAAGGCTTCGGAAAGCCCGATTTCACCAGCCATTGGCGTTCGTGAGAGAGCTTCGTGCTGCTCATGCATTGCTGAGCCTGCATGGATGGGCCCGTACTGTGCTGGTAGGCGGATAAGGTGCTGTCAAGCCACCTGAGGAGACTTGTCTCGACCGCTATGCGACGCGCATTGTGGCTCTGTCGGGGCTTCCGAACGGGCGCCACCACGTGGTCGACTCGTGGTGGAGAGCATGCAGCCTTGAAAGCCATGGGCTCAGTTCGTGGCGGCGAATCCAGCAACCGCAAAGCGCTCAGGCAGGATCCGTACCGGACGACGGCAGAGGAACTATCAGAACATCTCGCTCCGGTCCGCGCCCAGCACGGATGTCTTACGCTTGCCGACCTAGTCAGTGTTGAAGGCTGGCTTACGCGTGGCCTGGCCCTAGAACTATCCTAAACAGTCCAGCTTACTTGCAACTAGACAAAGGTGAAGCTGCTCAGTACAGTATACCAGCAATCAAGATGATCCTTTACGTCAATGCTGATCAAAACGACACTGGCTACATCTCGCCATCTTCAGGTTTCGCATCTACATGTATGGCCCCGCGATTAGCCTTACGCCACAAGACAGCTAGCTATGCTGCACATCGAAGCCACCAGGTGCCGGAAGCAGTATTACCACGTTGGGCTGCCGCAACGTCTTAGCAGCCACGTGGTGCATATGCTTCGACGATGTATATATATCAAGCACGACTGAGCAAAACTCGTGTCGAACAGCAGAGCGAACAATCGCGATCAACAAAGCACAGCACCCTCCATCATGACTATCGTCAACACCCCAGTCACTCCTATTGTGGTGGACACCTCGAAATCGCTCGAGGTACAAGCATTGGCTATCAATGCTGCTGCCAATCAGCTCCGCACAACCATCGCTGGTGTTTGGGATCTGGCACCAACAACACCCCAGCCCCCAGCTCCAGACTCAACGGTTGTGCTCAAACGCGTCCTTCCCGGCCAAGAAAGCGTCTTGGATGGTGATGAGCGAACTCTGGTTGCCGAGGAGCATTACGCACCAGGCGGAAAGTATCGAGGAATCATCAAGCTGATGATCAAATATGCACAAAAGCCAAACTCTATGGCCCATGGAACCGGCTGGCTTATCAGACCCGATCTCATTGCAACTGCTGGCCACAATGTATACGACTGGGGCCATAATGCTGGTCAAGCTATCGAAATTAAATGCTATGCCGGCTGGAGTGGCGCCTCACGCATCAACGGATCTGTCGAATTTCGCAGAGCTTCAAGGGTGGTCACGACAGAGCGATGGCTACAGACAAGAGGTTCGAAGCCGCATGACTTCGCGCTCATTCAAGTGGAAAAGCCATTCACGAACGTCACGCCATTTTCGTTCATCGAGACTCCGCCGTTCCAGGACAATGTGCGCCTAGGAGTGGTAGGATACCCTGCGGAGACAAGAGACGAGAACGGAGAACGAGGCGCAAAGATGTTCCAGATGTTCCTGCAGACCGAATGGAATCTCGAGAAGCAGCCTGATACTATGCTCGAATACTCTATCGATACAGAAGGAGGTATGGTCGTCCTCACCTGTCGTCTGATCTCGTTGCTAATTTTCAGTAGGTCAATCCGGTTCTCCGGTCCTACTGGAAAATGGCTTAGTTGCCATCGGAGCTCATGTCTACGGCGGAAGTCTCAACGCCGGTTCTGTGCTTGGGAGATACGGCAACCCCATCCAGGATTATATTGCTGCGGTCGAGATCAAGCTCGCACATCCTGGCCAGATCAACTTGTTCACCATCGCCGATGATGTGGTCGCCGCGAAGGGTGCTGCGACTGCTAAGCAATCGAATCCAACACTCACACGATTGGAAGGTGGTGAAAATATTGGAGCCTCCAGTGCGACCAATGGACCAGGTTCAAAGCCTCAATCCCAAGAAAGCATCTTCGACTCCATTGCCGATCTACTCAAGGTGACTTCCCGAGCACACTTCCTTCTTGGGCCAATTGGAAGTACACTTGCAGATACTGCACTGCTTGCTCTCAACGGAGCGAGAGCTGCTTCGGCAGAGAGCGCGTGGGAAGGCGGTCGCGCACTTCCACTGGCCGGCCTTCAAAGAGCCCAGCTGGCTCGTGCACTCTACCTGAAGCTGATGAAGGACAAGGCCAAAGCCAACCCGGAAGGCTTCTGGGACGATCTCGCTAGTAACATCGCACAGACGATCACGGGTCCGGTAGCCAGCGCAACGACGTCCGTCGTGGACAGCGTCACGTCAGGTCTTGTTGGTGGCGCAAAAGCCTATGAAGATGCTGTTCGCAGTCTGATGCCGACAGTGGCGCAAAGCTTTGTGCTGGCCGCTGCCCTGCCAGTCGGTGCTGTGAACACGGAGAGTGCGATGGAAAATAACATGCCGGAGAACGAAAAGCGCTTCATGGCTGCATTCGCAGAGTCTCGCCGAGCTCGTCAAGCTCAAAAGACTGGCGTCAGCAACTCAGGAGGTTTCTTCGACGATGTTCTCATCGCTGGCGTCCTGAACGCGTTTGCGAGCACTGTATCCCAGCCAGAAGGCTTTTTCGGGACTGCATTGAAGGTTGGAAAAGGTGCCACTGGTGTCACGAAATCACTCTCGGAAGGTTTCTGGGACGACATCACGCAGCCATTCAAGGATGCCGCCAGCGCTGTTGGAGACGCCGCGAGCAACGTGGCGAACACTGTCGGGGATGCCGCGAACAAGGTGGGAAATACTGTTGGAGACGCGGCGAGCAAAGTGGGAAATGCTGCCGAAAATGCCGCAAACGCCGCAGCGAATGCTGTCACAGGTGCCGTGATCAACCCCGTCGTCCAAGGCGTCAACTGGGTTCTGCCAAGAGCCGCAGGAGCAGAAAGCAGCATTGAAGAGGCTGCGGGTTTCCAGGAGGGCATCATTCGAATCACCCAGGCCCTCGTTCTCAGAGCTGCCCTCGAAGAGCAATATCTTGTTGCTACGATGGCTCGGCCATTGGAAGAGTTGAAGGCTGAGGGATGGTGGGACGATATGAATGAAGCTATCGAAGGTGCGGTGACAGACACTGCCACTTGGGCTTGGGACCGGGTCAAGGCTGATGCGAACCGGCAAATGGAGAGTGACCAGAGACAGATGGACGCCGGGGGTGCTAGGATTGTGACTCCTATGAACTGGTAGGAAGGTACGCACGCTCTCCGAATTGATTGATTTAGCTGCATTGTGAGTGCTCTAGTTGGAAGGAACTTCTGCCACATTCGGTTCATGTTGAACTCTGGCTATCGCGGCCGCGACAGCATGCAGAAAGGACAGGCAGGTGCAAAGCGCAACTCTCTGCGCAAGAAGTCGCACCCGTCCATGGATGTTCGCCTTGTTGGCGCTATGAACTGAGTCCATTGCACACGGCAAATGTCAGTCGAGCCTGACTGTCCCACAAGCTTGCGTCTCATTCACGAGTCGCTGGAAATTGGAGATGTCCAGCTTTCAACTCGAACTTCGCTTCTTCCGACCCACGTCCAGTAGATCTGGCGCTACAACAAAATCAAACATCGAGAATCATTGGTGGCGAGTCGGCAAAATGCTGATACGAGTCTGAGCCTGTTAGTACTCGTCTTTCGCCATTCTCAAACCGTGTCGAGGCACACGTACCGTGGCAAGGTCGGTCATTCCCAGTTCAGAGCCACACCTCGCGTGTGTTTCCCTGGTCATCCTCCACAATCTTCTTGCCCTTGAAAACTCTGCCGCCAACGCGGAGATCGCTGATTATCTGTCTATGCACACCCAGCCAAATTCTCTTGCGGAGATCCCTCATCGTATTCGGGTCGAAATGATTGCACATTGTGCAGTTATGTCCCAAACAGAGTCTGATCTCCGATATGAGATGCCTGTGGTCCGCGGACAGAGAACTCAGCCAGTTCAGAATGGCTATCTCGTCTCGGTCGTTGACCACCGTCACGAAGAGTGTGGAGCTGTAGTACTTCTGGGCAACTTTCTGACGCAGGGCTTTGTTAATCGCAAGCTGCCACGGAGGCTTGTACGACCTGTCGATATCCACCGAAGCCGGCTCGATGGCGACTGTCAGGCCGAGGATCTCGTCTTGCAGCTCTTGCGGCAGCCCCTTGATGCGACGGTCGAGCTCAGCGCTCTCGTCAAGACCAGCCTGGATTGGCGAGTCGTGCTTGTTTGGAGAAGCCATCTCGACAGAATTCGGCGCAATGAAGTCTGGGCTTCTGTGTCGAGTTGTGATTGCCGTGGGCGGTGGAGTGGAGTTCGACTGATGAAAAGTGGTTGTTGAGGTCGGAGTGACGAACGCACCAAGAGTTCGCGAGCTGTTGCAAACGCGCATGTGAGGAAGTGCTCCAACCGGTGGGGCATTATTCACTTTAACGCCATGGCAACGGGGGAGCAAACAACGCGTTACGCTGCCATCGCAACACTGCGCGCCTCGCGCTCCCCTCTGAGTTCGAGCAGAATCCCACGCAGCAACATTTGGATAAGATCACGCAACACTGATATCGAATGATGGGCGAACTCCTGCTGCTCGAGGATTCATACATCGACAATCTCATGTCCCGCTCAGACTTCAACATCCGGTTCCCACCCCTGAGCGACCAGGACACGGAAACTGGACTCGCGCTCGCAATATCCCAAGCCCAAAAATCATGTCTCCGCACACAGAGCTGGCACTGGCAACGCGACATGCCGTTCAGCAAATGGTGGTATCTCTCGCTCGACATGAACAAAAGGAAGGTCTTCGTCGCCCCGCGCATGACAAGGCAGGAATTGCAGAATCTGCGAGAGTATCGGCAAACGCTGAGGAAGCACGTGGCCAAGAGACGAGACGTCGCTGCCTGGTGTTGGATGACTGTCGAGTGGAGTGGCGATTTCAACGTTACACTGAGTCTCCCTCCTCTGATTGCGCCGGGCGAGAAATATGTGCCGTTTGAAGCTCTATGGCCGAGCTTCGTGCGTGCGCCAGGGAATGGACGGGTCGAGACTGGAGGTCCGAAGGCTCGGGATGAGGAGGCTACTGGCACGGCTTCTGATGGGATCGATCTCACCCTCGAATGGCTTTTCGATTTCGACGGCTACTATGGTGAGGTCTCGATGAGCACCCATGGCGAGGAGCAGCGACCTACCACCCCCACATCAGCTACCCAGGTCCTGCGATCGATAGAGCACAACACGCCTGCAGCTCCTGGCCAAACGGCCTTGGCCATCGCTGCCGCCTTCCAGCGCGCTCAGATGGGCACGAAACGTCGCACGTCCTCCAGCGCCAGCAGGTCAACTCACAAGCGCACCAGGATATTCAGTCCGATGTCCAGCAACGCACTCGCTGTAGCCCAGCAAGCCCACATACCTACGCCCTCGGAGCTACACAAAGCGCCAGACATACGCAGCGCGGAAGGCAACACTCCTTCAGCTGCTCTCAACTTTGCTGAGTCGGGTCAGTCACCTCATGCGCACGAGTCCAGTCTCGAGAGAATACGCCGCGACGACAGTGTGCTCGTGGAAGAGTAAGGGAGTCAGAGGTAAGTGAAACAATTTTCAAGTCAGTTTTTTGAGCGGCGAAGTAACAGTTTGGAGGGAAGTTCGGTCAGAAGCGGTTGAAGTTTGACCTCAGAATTTGAAGGGAGTGGCTCTTTTGGCCTGCTTGCACAGGGCTTCCAACTCTTGCTCAGCAGTCGTAAAAGTTTTGGTTTGAGCGTTGCATTTTTCGCTTGGTTGCATTGCGCATTCAGGCGATGTTTGGAGGGATTCTTGGGCGAGCCAGGATGGGTGGACCTGCATCCTCATGCATGCTCGTGTGGGTACTGCACGAGAAATTCGTCAGGGGTCAAGCAGGTCTTGGTGGCATTCATGGTCTCCTGCTTGTGTTGGTACAAGTATCAACCTTCTTGCCTTATGATCAAGAACTGCTATCAGCAACGACAGCAGGATTTCGAAGTGCTTCAACACTCATACGAAAAGAAGACATGAAGTCCCCCAAATACCAAGAAATCCAAAGCAAGTCCGCAAGTCCGGCATCGGCATCCTCTCTCCACCCTGATAGGTCGAAAATGGTACGATTTCCTGCTGGCGCGCTCCATAGTTTCTTGGCAAAGAACAAGAGGAGGGACCGGCTTGTTTCATCTCTCTTTTGCATGTGCCTTATCTGATCTTTTCCCGTCACTTATCTGATCGCTTCCTTCCCCTCCCATCCCTCTACTAATCAATATTTCTTACTTACAATGGAGCTTACAAGACCACGTCGAATTCTAGTTGCAGGATGCTCGTACGGAGGCATGGCCTTTGTGGTCAACCTTTTGGACTTGTGTTCGGGCCGACCGGCGAGAGGAGATTACGAGAAGACGCCGCCGATTCCTGAGGCGTTGAAGGGTGTGCCTGTTGATGTGCAAATTGTGGATGAGAGGGATGGGTATTGTGAGTCTGAGCCTACGAAGTTCACATTGGTGAGTCTGCTGACGCATTTCATTTGGCAGACCATCTCATCGGGTCGCCACTTGCGTTTGCTAGCGAAACAGCAGCGAAGAAGTTCTGGCAGAAATATTCAGATATCCCGTCTCTTCAACATCCTAGTGTGAGAATCAGTCAGGCCAGCGTACAGAATGTCGATCCAGAACGCATGGTCGCGACGATCAAAGATGTCAAGACTGGAGAGACATCAGAGCATTCCTACGACTATGTCATCGCAGCCACAGGACTCCGAAGACCATGGCCAACAGTCCCACAAAGCCTGACCCAAGAGAAATACATCCAAGAAACAAGCGACCACGTCAAACTCGTCCAAAACGCCGACCAAGGCGTAGTTATCATCGGTGGCGGCGCCGTCGGAATCGAAATGGCCGCCGAGCTCAAAGTCGTCTATCCTTCACTGAGTGTGACCCTCGTCCAATCCCGCAACGAACTCCTAAGCGCCGAGCCTCTCCCCGAAGACTTCAAGTCCACCTCCCTCAAGCTCCTCCGCGAAACAGGCGTAAATGTAATCCTCGGCCACGGCCGCGTAACATCCACGATCCCCATACCCAGCGACTCAGGCCGACCTTTGTACAACCTCACCCTCGCAGACGGCACAACACTCAAGGCCTCACACGTCATAAACGCCGTCTCACATCCCGAACCAACAGCCTCTTACCTCCCACCCTCCACTCTAGACCCCTCAACAAACCTCATAAAAATCTCGCCACTCCTCCGCTTCCTCCCCGACTCCCACCCCAAGACAGCCCACCATCTCGCCCTCGGCGACATCGCAAAATGGTCCGGAATCAAACGCTGCGGCGGAGCGCTCGCAATGGGCTACCACGCCTCTCAAGCAATTTTCGAACAAATCTTATACGAACAATACGGAACACCGAAAAAATTGGCCGAGTGGCCTGAGGTTCCGCCGATGATTGCTTTGGTTGTGGGGAAGAAAGCTGTTGTATATGATCCTACTGAAGGCACGAGGAGTGGAGAAGAAGAAATGGAATTGTTCTTTGGGGAGGATTTGGGGTGGAAGGGTTGTTGGGATCATCTGAAATTGTCGCAAGGGTGGGAAGAGGAGAAGCATGATTCGCCGGTGGTGGGGACACAGGCGGAGACGGATAACTGTGCGATTCCGAAGATCAAGTTGGCGCCAGCTGCGAAGGATGTAGCGGAGAAGGAGGTGGTGACGGGGAGGGAGGTATTGGAGGAGGTATTGGTAGCGCAGTAACGCAAGCTAAGTTGGATTGATGACTAGAGGCACAGACTCATAGAAGAAGAGGTGGAATGGAAGAGCATCACAAATTTCACGAACAGCATTTCGAGGAAGCTAGCGTAGCGTCTGTCATTTATGTACCTCTATCTAGTGAGGCTCGTTCAGTGTATCGTAGCCACCCATCGCGAATCACGTCAACGAAAGCGTTCAACGCTGGTCAGCGAGAGAGGAGTAGAGAGCTTGCAAGGATGCCGACCGTGCTTGGCCGCGGTGTTGCAGCGAGAAGTCATGTTCGACGTGGAGCTCAAGTTTAGGCATGGGCCAAGCCTTGAGGATAGTCGAAGATGGTGTTTGGATCGACTTGCTTCTTGATGTCCTTGAGACGCTGCAGAGCATCTCCGTAGTACATTTGAGCCCAGTTTTGCAGTCTCGGGTCGATGTAGTTGACGTACGCCTTCCAGTTGCCGTTTGGATCGTTGGCTCTCACTGCCGCATTGAGGTTGTCCACAGCAGTGTTCACTGGCGTTTGGGCAGTCATGTTGTCGAATCCTGGATAGCCGTTGACGTAGATTTGACTCATGAAGGTAGATCCTCGGTGACCACCAACTGCGAAGGAGGAATTGCCGTACGGTTGCTCACCGTTGGTTCTCGCGAATGGTCCGTTGAGATCGAAAGAGATGGAGGTACCCTCGTTTGGAGTATTGACAGTCTCTTGCACAGCTTGGAAGATCGCCTGTGAGCCAGATACGCTGTAACTTGGAGAGCCATCGTCGATCAAGGATTGTGCGTAGTACGGCACTTGGACAGGTGGTGAATTGAGGTTGCCGCCCATCAAGCTCGTGAGAGCTTCGACCCAACCAGGAAATTCGACAGCGTTGAAATCTGTGGTCTGAATACCGCTTGCATGCAGGTCGTCCCGGATGACCTTCTCTGCACGGCGGAACTCGCCAATCGGACCCAGATATTGGCCAGCAAGTTTGCATGCTCCAACGCCCTCGCCACCTACTCCGTAGCCAAGCAGCTGGAAACCGAGCTCCTTTGGGAGCTGATTCGGGCCCATGGCGTTAGCAAGAGCCGTGACAGCTCTCAAGACTGTAGCACATTCGTCGTGAGTGGGGAAAGTGGTATTCCAGTTGACAGCGTTGGTCGGAGCGACTTCCAATTTGAGAGTCATGTCAGTGACAACGCCGAAGTTGTTGGCGCCTGCTCCGCGAAGAGCCCACCACAGATCAGCATCTTGGCCAGTAGAGGTAACAGAGAGCTTGCGAATGGTGCCAGTCGGATCGACGAGAGTCATGCCGACGATGTGATCGAGGAGCCAGCCCCAGTTGCGAGAGCTGAATCCCCAGCCGCCACCAAGAGCGTGACCGAAGACGCCGACTGACGGGCAGGTGCCGTGAGGAAGACCAAATCCCTCTTGACCGATGGCAATAGCGAGCGGACCCAGCTTAGCTCCCATGAACACATTGGCGGTCTTTGAGTCCTTGTCCACGGAGATGTCGGCGAGACGGCTCGAGTCGATGACTACGAAACCATCGGCACCACCAAGAGCATACGAGGCATAGCCTGTGGTAGAGTCAGTGAGGGTTGCTTAATTGTCGCTGCTTGCAGTCACACTCACCATGACCTCCCCCAAACGTCGAAGCTTTGACTTGACCGTTACGCTGGGCGACACATTTGATGACACTTGCGACTTGCTCGGGGCTGGTGGGCTGGACGACCACGAGCGGAGTGTAGTGGTAGTTGGTGTTTTGCGATGTCGTTGTGATCTGAGCACCTTGGTCCTGTTGTCATGTCGAGTCAGTGGGCGGTAGTGGTAGGGAAGACTAGGACTCGAGTGCACTCACCGGCCACTCAGCCACGACTTGCGTGGAATAGATGCATGGGCGGAGGTCATCTTGATACTGACGACGAGAGATGAAAGCGGCGGAAGTGCCGCCGAAGGAAGCGAAGAGTGCGAGAGCGGTGGGGATGAGCGAGCGAAGGCGCGCCTGGTGAGACGCCATCTGTGCCGGTGATCGAGGTGTTGCTGTAATCAAGTACTTTTCGATGATCGGTAGTGTCAGTGTCGAGGGAAAGTGCCGGAATTAGTCTGATGCCAAGGATGGGGCAAAAAGCAGGCGCAGGTGAATCCCTGTGTTTGCTGTCTTGTGCCTCCAGCTTCAAATTCACTGCCGCGTCACAGCTGCTTTTCACTTCATCTTTCACAAGACTGCAAGTCTGTCTTCACATGCTGACATGCTCTTTGATAGCTTGTCATGTCTCCCAAGCTTCCGCAGGCTTCCCCCTTGTTCAGCTATGTCCGAAAGCTGCATCGTTTGGCAATATCAGGAGAGCTGTTTCCATCGTCATCGTTATAGCGAAGCCATTATGCCCATAAGCTGGCCACTCGATAGGCATTAGTAGTCATCAAAGCGTGATGTACGCATGGTAAAGGAGCAGAGAGATGAAGAAGAGTTTCGGCGAATCGTCTTGGCTGCTGACTGATCCCTGTCGACTTCACCTGGCCGAAACGTCCCAAAATAGCCAGCCATTACAGCCACGCCTAGTCACATCGCTAACACTGCAATCCACTGCAATCAGATGCCGTGAGCGAGGATACTGGCGGCGCCGAATCCAAACGTACGCAACCAAGGCTTCGTGCAATCAATTCAAGGTTGCTGACCCAAAACTCCACCAAAGCAAGCCTGACGCCCTGTACCCAACCATCAACCAACAGCGTCTCTTTCAAAGACACGTCCAGCTATTGCTCCAACTCCCCGTAGGGCTGCTCCTGGACTTTCTGCTTCAAATCCCCCATCCTGCTCCACTTCTCCATCAACCTCTTCGTCCCATCTTCTTCCATCTTCCTCACTCCATCCTCCTTCGCAAGCTCAATCACCTTGAGCGACCGGTCTGCAACCGGATGTACAAATTCTGGACTGGCCAACCGAGGGCCCATCCTTCGCCAGTTGCGATCTCCATTCGCCACGCGCACTGCGCGTCTCTCCTCGGGTGTTCTGCATTTGGACAGGAGCGGCTGGCTTCTTGATTGGAATGCGATTGAGGCGTCTTCGTCCGAGCTCGGCTGTGAGTTTGAATTAGAAGACACTGGTGATGGGAGCTTGGTGGGCTGCTGAGCTCGGCGGAAGTTGTAGAGCCATTCCTGATGAGAGGCCAGGGCTGATTCGTAGGGTAAGAGAGCCGGGAAGACGTCCGCTAGGATTCGCTTCATTTCTTGATTGTCAGGCTGTGAGAGGTTCCTCAGTTCTCCTGCAGCCGCCTGAGGTGTAGGATCGGTCGCTTCTGTGTTCTCTTCCTGGACTGACGTTGGTCGCTCAGGCGTGGTGGACTTCGCTGGTGTTCCCGGCCGATCACTTCCGGAGCCATAGCCTTGATCTGACACATGATCCATTGAACCTGTCTCGCCAGCTCCATGAGGCTGTGTGGCAGCGAGCTCTCTCAGTGAGTCGCTCTTGCTCATTCTTCGAAGTACTTGTCCAGATCGCTCCTGCCACTCCGCACCCTCCCGAGTGAATGAGTGCCTAAGTGGAAACGTCGGCGCCGGTATCCTGCTCGGAGTAGGTGGATTGGCGCCAGAGACTGCCTCAGCGAGTTGGCTGTCTGCTGCTTCGATCAAGGTCTCTTCTCCAGCCAGCTGCGGCGGGCTAGGTACTCTCAAGAAATCCTGCCATTCTCCCGCCAACATACCATCGTACATCTTCTTTGCCTCCTTTACGTCCTCCTCGTCCGGAACTTTCAGAACCCATTCTCCATCTTGAAGCACGTACTGGTTTTTCAACATCTCGTCAGTCACACCAGACAAGTCCATTTCTCCCATGAACTCTTCCATGTTCTCCTCTGTGACACCCATCTCTTCTGCTTGCTCCCACAAGCCATCAATATCCTCTTTCCACTCGAGCATCTGCTTTCCCTCTCGGCACAGCGTTTCCAGGTCCGCCTCGAATTCCAGCTCCTCTGCAGATTTTCCCCGTGTTGAACCGCGCTCGTGTTGTCTGGCTGCCAGTGTCTCAGCGGCGGTCTCTGTGAGAGCGGTAATGCTGTTGAAGAAAGACGCGCGTTTCTCAGGATTCGCGATGAACTCGTTGTACTTGGACTCATCGGCGGCTAATTCAGAGAAGAGTGGCCTCGAGCCCTTGGTGTGCTGTAGTAGCTCTTGATATGGGAATGGGATCGGCGTTACGGCAGTCAGCGCTGGGGCGAGACCTGTGACTTGCTTCTTCTTGTTCGCTTTGCGATTGCGGTTCTTCTTTTGAGTTGCGGATAGCCTCTTCTCCTGTACGCCATAGTCGCCGGTCTGACTCGGGCCTCTGTTGAACTCTGCGCCACTCATGCTCGACCTGCTGGCACTCGACGCTTTCTCTGCAATCCGGAGTGGAGCAGGGACGGCGCCCGCGTCTTCAAATTCGGCTGCTTTGCGTGGATGGACGGCAGTTGAACCGCCGTTTCTCTTCTCGTCGCCGCCGTAGAAGAAGCTGCCGAGGCGCCGAAGGATGCCACTAGGAGACGACATCTTCGTAGAGAGTGTACGGCGTCGCTGCAGTGGAGAAGGCGCCATGTTTGCTTGATACTCTTCGATTCGTTTCCAGTAGGGCGACGCACATTGTTCGACTGAAGGTGATGACGCTTTGTCTGGGGTGAAATAGTTGGAGCGGATGCGGGTGGACCCACTTTCACAGGCTCCTAAGTTCGAAGTGAAGCGCGACAAACGGCAGCGGGGCGCATGCATCCCTCTTCGAATCTCACGTATTCGACCTACAAAGCGAATCCGTGCTATCGCCACAAAGCTTGTTGCCTGTCTCCGGTGCCCTTTCGCAATCTGAGCACAGTTGCGCGGCGTCAGGTATGCTTGCTGCCGCGATTTCGAGAGGTGCTTGTATTCAGGTGATAGTTGTCTCCTGAACTGAGGCCAGTTGCGAGTGGCCAGCCTCCTAAGCTAGGCAGCCTCCGTTCTCTCAGAGAAGCCATGCTCTCTGGCGATTGCCTTGGAGTAGTCTTCGATACCTCATGCAGTCTCTCGCATGGATATCACCACACTTGACACTCACTCTTTCTTATGACCGCCTCAGGACGACTTCCTGTTTACATCAAACACCCATTCGTTCGGCTCGAATGCAACACACTTCCACCCAGCTTCCACCTCTTCCCTCCGACCTTCTGATAAACTTCCACTATCCACTCGTACCACACCTTCCGATCATCTGTCTGTCTCCACATCGTGACCTCGACTTCTGCATCATCCGGAACATACAAAGGAGTTTTGAGTGGAAAGAAGATCGGGAACCAAGAGATCATGTCCTTGCTCTTTTGGTCCATGGTGACTGGATTCGTGGAGAGCTCGATAGGCGGGAGTTCGTGGTCCTCTGGAGCGTAGAGAACGGACTCGAAATACCCGGCCAGACCGTGGCATATTCCGCGGTTCTTAGCATTGAATCTGGTGTGGCAGGTGCGGACGTTGTGCTCGTTCTTGCCGTCACCGCCGGTAAAGCCTCCAGCGTCCAGAGTGCCGCCTGCGCGGTGAGAAGCGTGAGCGATGATCGCTTCAGGAACTGGATGAGAGAAGACCCAGGCGTCCTTGATATCCGGTGTCAATTCAGGAAAGACGACGGACTGCATTTGCCCGTTGTTTTGAGTCAATTCACGGCATAGGTCATCGTATTGATGGAGCATGACAACAGCAGGAAGTTCCCATTTGTCATCACCGCTGCGGCTAAGGAGGTCACTGTGTAGACGCGGTGTAGAGATTGGGGTGAGATGAGCGCTGTACGATTGAGGGATGTTGACTCCGTAGTCGGGATGTAGGACGTGTTGCACGCCATCGAGACACTCGGGCGAGAGTTCGTTGTCTGCGAAAGAGCCGAGCAGTTCAGATACGAGGATGTCGACCTTGTTGACCTGTCCGTCAATGGTAGGACCTGGCCAACTTCGCATGTCGGATTTGTAGATTAGGACTTGTTTGTTCCAGAGTGGATCCGTGGCGTTGCGTCGTTGGATGAGGACGTGAGCATTGGGATTTTTCTCGACTGCGCATGGCACAATTGAGATTCCAGTAGATTTGCTTGCTCGCAAAACGCGAGTGACAAGCGGCCCTCTTCCAGCTCCTGCAATTGCGCAGACAATCGGCCTCTTGTCTTCTCCAAGCTTGGCACGAATGTCTTTGAGCGCTGCAGCCACGGCTCTCTCGTACCATTCGTACTTGACCGGGTCCTTCTCGAAGACCTCGTAAGTGATTGACTCCAAATTATCAGTCAGAGGTTGGAGGGGTGATTGTATGTAGTCCTGATAGCCTTGACCAAATTTCTCTACTGGGGGTCGTGATGGTTGCGTTTGTTGCAAGCGTCGCATGTAACGCAGATGAGCCAAAGTATCAGCTGCTTTGCTTCTAGATGCGGCAGATGCTGCTTCTGCTGGGGTTGGTTCTGGTCCTGATTGCCCAAGTGCATCCTCGGCGGCTAAGAGTGTCAGTGGCAGCCAACTCGTCGCAGATAGGCTCAACGCACCTTCGATAGGATCAACGTCGGCCAGTAGCACCCATGGCGCGAATTTGAGGCGCAGAAATCGTGATAGTAGCTGCTGATGTCCCTTGTCCAGAACGGGATAGCCAGCTTGATTGCGAAGAAATGTAGTTCGTGGCATTACCAATGTCCGCACAGGCTCGGAGAACCACCGAGATTGAAGCTCGAGCGAGGGTAGTTGGCGCGGAAGTTCGAGTGCTGGGT